>JACXIX010000010.1:2523215-2700734 GCA_014737535.1 Bombus cullumanus | reverse complement strand
TATGTACATATTACACACAAACACAACACATATATATACGTACACTATATACATGTCAGAAATATATAAATATATAACACATATGTAATGTATTTATATATCTTTAATATGTTATATTAATGCATAATTATATTAATATATGCTTTGTATGTGTATATACATATTACACACACACACAACATACATATATATATACCCACTATATACATATCAGAAATATATAAATATATAATTATATACACAAAATATAAATATAATTAATATATTAAATTAATACATTAATTAATAATAATTAAATTAATACATTAATTAAATATATTAATAAATAAAAGTTAAACTAAATTAATATATATTATGTATCATAATGTAGATATTATATATATATATATATATATATATATATATATATATATATATATATATGAATTCTGAGATCTGTTTTTCTCCTACAAACTTCTGGACAGAATACACATTGAAAGACTGGCTTGTTCCCAACGTTATGTATCAGTTTGTGAGCTTTTAAGCTGTTAGGCTATTTGATACTTTATGTATTTTATATACTGTGTTATATGTATTTTACATATTGAATGTAGTATATAAAATATATAATAGTATAATAATAAAATATATATAGTATACACACATACATACATAGCCGTTTCACCGTTCGTCTAATTACCTTCACTATTTTACTGCTGGCAGGAAGATTGCTTATTGAGTTTAAAAGATAGTTCGGTGAAAACGTGAATATGCAAATTTAAATGGAAATATTACGCACGACGACGAAATAATATCATCGGAGAATGCATTAAGGACCGTTCCTACCGATATGTGAGGAGAATGATTCATTAGGAGCGATGCTATAAGAGATATATTCAGGCACGCTACTGTTTCAGTAATATGTTATATAGTAATCTGTATTCAGCAATGTGTACGTGCATCGCTACCCTCGTTATTTATGGTCGTCGGCACATTTCTGTAACGAAAGGAAATTTTACACTCGGCTTTATCCTCTGGTCAAAGTAATCCAATATTTTCGATTCTAATAACGGCTATTTTCTTCTTTCTTTCTTTTTTTCTTTTCTTTGTAATATATACATATAGAAATAGAAATAAATATTCTTTTTATATTATTTTTCGATAAAGTATAGACGCGAGGCTAAATTAGTAGCGAAATATAAATAAACAGTGGCTGTTCTGCACAGCTACAATATAACGTAACGAACACGGTTTCTGATCGAAACGAATACGATGATTTTCGCGTATGCGACGTTGGCAAATATCGTATTGGGTCAAGATAAACCCGTCACGGTCGTGCAACGGTTAAAAAAAATCTCATTGTTACGATCGACTGTTGAAGGATAAGAAAGGCTAATTATAAGCTGTGTTTTATTAGAAACTTCCATGTTCAGCGTTCCAGAAGCTTCTCACACTCCGGCGATCTATCAACTCATTGAACATCATTTCGCGATCGTTGAATGTTCATAAGCCGACAATTTGCATCGCGCACGTCGTTACATCTTCTAATTATACGACAGAATTTCCAGTTAATGACGTTCGTCCCGTTCGCGCCGTTTGTTCGGCTGCGCAACTACGGATGCAACGAGACGAACAGAGGCTCGGTCGTTCACGTACGAGGAATCGGGCAGACGTCTTGCGGTGCGCTCTCTTCAGCGAATCCGACGCGATCGCCTTTAAAACAGGTGTTACGAATAGTTTGAATAAGTTAAAAAGCGGACATTTTTTTAATTACTAATTTGGTTAGAAAATTAATTAATAATTTGGTTAGATATTAGCGAGTACTCGCACGACAGACACAATCTTATGTTTCCCATAACATGTTGCAAATTCGATATTTCAATAACTATTTTATATCAGCACATTTATTATATATATATAACTATATTATGTATAATATGTAATCATAATTATTCAATATATATAATATATATATATATCTACTTTTAATTGTAAGGACTGGTATTTAACTAAATAACGTTTAATTTTGACAATCGAATAATATTCATGTCTACCTTATATACATATGAAATATATATATCCTTTTTTTATTATATCGTCAAGATTAAACGTTATTTCGTTCAATACCAGTCTTTACAATTAACAGAAACATATGATATATATATATATATATATATATATATATATATATATATATATATGATTATTATATATATAATAATTATATTTAGTATCACATGTGGTATATATTATATTATACAGTATATATATTATAATTACGATTATGTGTATAAGATACACGTGGTTATTGGATCCCCAAAATTGGACATTAAATCATTTAATATCAGTCTTTACAACTAGAGAAGACATATGTTATATGCGTATATAGACGCCACATTGTATTACTATTATACATAGTAATACTGCGTGGTGTCTATATACAAGTATACTATATAATTACATCTGGTATTATATATGATATATATATCATAATTACGATTATGTATATAAGATACACGTGGTTATTGGATCCCCAAAATTGGACATTAAATCATTTAATATCAGTCTTTGCAACTAGAGAAGACATATGGTATATGCGTATATAGTTACCACATTGTATTACTATTATACATAGTAATACTGCGTAGCGTCTATATACAAGTATACTATATAATTACATCTAGTATTATATATAATATATGTATTATGATTACGATTATGTATATAAGATACACGTGGTTATTGGATCCCCAAAATTGGACATTAAATCATTTAATATCAGTCTTTGCAACTAGAGAAGACGTATGGTATATGCATATGTAGATGTCATATATACAATTATTATGCATGTAGTAATCGTAAATATTTCAGCTATATATGAATATAATATATGATAACATCTAATGTTATATATAATATATACTGTATTCAGTATTATATATAATGTATGTATTATAATTACGATTATGTGTATAAGATACACGTGGTTATTGGATCCCCAAAATTGGACATTAAATCATATAATATCAGTCTTTGCAACTAGAGAAGACATATGGTATATGCGTATATAGTTACCACATTGTATTACTATTATACATAGTAATACTGCGTGGTGTCTATATACAAGTATACTATATAATTAGATCTAGTATTATATATAATATATACTATATTCGGTATTATGTATAATGTATGTACTATAATTACGATTATGTGTATAAGATACACGTAGATATTTTTTGACCATCAAAATTGGACGTTATGTCGTTTAGTACGAACCCTTACAATGAAAATGACTCATTTAAATTATTAGAAGTAATAACGTAATTGAAGAAAACTTGGTATTTCTATCGGTTAAATGCATAGCAATATTCACGTCCGTGCAAATCAATATCTCGTGTTTAACAGAGATGCGATTAGAAAACGGCGAGGTTAGCTTTGCACGATATTCAAATATTGAATGTGCATGCTGCAAATGGCCAAATGTTACACACATAGTACACGTAATAAGTATTTAACATTCAACAGGCGATCGTTCCGTTGTGTTGCTGTTCCGACTTCGATACGTCGTTTAATTTTAGCGTGGAAAACTTATTTACGATCTGGCTCCGCTGTTAATTCTAAATTTATTGTTTCCGTAACGTGTTTCCGCGTAACGAGCCTGGCTATTCGCAACACCTATCGCCTCGAACTGAAAGTTGCACTTGACACGTGAACGCGAGAAGTCGAAGTCGCTAAACGAAGAACAAAATATAAACATTCCACAAGATCATAAATTCAGATAAATCGAATAATAATAATAAACCGACGGTAGCAATATACCCGGTGTCAGATTTTATTGCAACAGTACACTTGTTAGCTCGGATCGTTGGCATAGAAATTAGCAACAGCGTTTGATGGTCGATGCTACACTGTCTCACGTGCATCTTCGTTGGAGCGTACGAGAATATGTGAACGAAGACCACTGCAGTGACTCAGTCAGTCTGTATTTATACGCAGAGTGAAATTGCTAACGACGATAACGAGCTATCTGTTTTTTATTAATGTTTTTTATTTAGCTCGTTTAGCTTTTCTTTCTGCCCGTCTGGCTGGAATTTTGTCAGCGGAATTTCACTCGCTTCTCCAACAGCTGAAAAGCTGATATTTCCAACACATGCTAATTCCCCTACACTAGACAGTATTCTCCTTTCTTTATCCTCTTTTCTTCTCTTTTCATCGTACTCCTAAAAAAAATATTCAATATGTCCGGTAAATTGATTTAGCTGATGTGTGCTATATATACCAAGTAGGTGCATCCAGTACAAAGTTGCAACGTACCACGCGGAGGAAAAAGATCGCCGGATCTACGATACGTATAATTTGTGAAAAAATCGATCATTTCTTCCTAATTCGTAATTCCATAATTTCCATTGGAAATTGTCGCCTGGTTAGCTGAGACGAAATTCGAAGAAGATCTTTTTATCCCACAATCGGGTTCAATATGTTGACGATGGTCACAATGGGGACATATATCGTCGGATGACGGTCAAAATTTGAGAAATAAAAGAGTAAAATATGTAAATTTAAAAAAAACCTGAAGAGAATGGTTTTCATTTAAAAATGTACAAAAGGGAAGGAAATAATTTTCTTAGTCAGGTATCATTAAGCAATTGAATGTAATAATAATGTTCAAGGGAAACCTGTATATTATGTTGAGGTAATCGTATAATGGGATATCACGTGATTGTCGAACTAAAAATAAATAGCTGGTTGGCTCGTATTAGTTTAGTTGCAAAGTTTTCCGAATTTTCACATTTTCCAAATATCCGTACATTAAATTGCCTTCTCTGCCTTCGTTAGATATTTCTTCTTAAAAAATGTCCATCAAATAAATTAGAATTTGCTTCAGTTTCATTCGTGATAATCAAATCTGTGCTATCAATCAATTGTTTTAAATTATCCATTATTTTACCACGAATAGAGTAAAAAATATATTTATACAAATTAACACAGTTAAAATAATTGAAATGAAATATTTACGTAGATATTTGTTTAAATAACAATTATTTATTTCTATACCTATTATCTCTATCTATAGTAAAATATTTGTCATTGGTTATTAATATCATTTATTATATATATATAATATAAATATATTACTAGTAGTTTGATATATTTGTTATTAATAAAATAAATAAAATGTATGTAAAATATTTGCAAAAATATATAATATATATCATACAGATTAATATAGTATATAATATAATATATGCATTGTTTTATCATACGCTATACATGTTACATATATTTTTACAAACATTATAAATAAAAATATAAATAACAAGGAACGTACAGAACGTTATGCAACTTTCTTACATACGCTGTTGGTTATAGACAATAAATTAGAAGAAGTAATGATTCATGATATTGCAATAATTTCTGTAATTAATTTACATTCGAGCAAGGCACGTCTGTGTCTCAGACTGATCTCTTAAAAGCTAAAAGAAGTTAGTGATAAAAGAAAAAAAAAGAATATGGCCGTCCACTCGAATCAAAGAAACGCTTGCAACTTGTTTCTCCCATTCAGACTACAATCTACGTACAAAGAAATTCACTTTCAACTGGTCGAGTAATTTTTACTGCCACATACTCTACACCACCTCGATTCTCATAATGATTCGACATATGCATCAGCGAATTTTCCGATCATCGCATATCTACATAGTCGTACACGTGCGAAACATCGTTTAAAAATAATCGACCAGCACCGCTACCACGCTTACGTACTTACAACATATAGTGTCACGAGTGGTAACGTACTGTACCTTTTTCCCGCGTATTTTACGCGCCTGCCTGCATATTTCTCCGCGTTATCTGTACTTTCGCGGCCGTAAACGCTGAAACACACGCGGTCTAATCATTACGCGGTGTTAAACCAGATCATCGTTGTTGCGGTTCTTGCAAACTAAAAAATCTCCGCTTCTCGCCGGTTACATTTAATACTCTTGCAAGGAAGTCAGACAGCGCCCGCCGGGTTCCTTCGTAATTAACACTTTACCGACCGGTAGCGATTCAACAGCATACGACCGGCATCTCTGGTGCAGATTCTCCCTGGCGCCGGTTTTATTTCGGTTTAGACTGCGATACTATTCCTTTTGTTCATCGCGAACGGTACGTTTTTCAAATTGGTATAAAACTGAACAAGGTACCTTAGTACTCAATAAGAAATTAGTGCCCAAATGATGAGAAGAATTATCGGCGACAAAATTTATCGGTCGGTAAAGTGTCAAGTGGCGCTCGTTACGCTTCGTGCGAGTTAAGATGCTTCAACACCTGTGCCTCGATTTCACAGCTGCAAAAAGAAAGAAAGAATTTCACGTAATATGGAATTACGAACGGGCTGGTAACTCGTGGAAATCGAGCTCGTGGAAAGGCAATACGCGATCCGAGGTGGATCGATAAGCCGGAAGATTCCGTTTAGTTTAGACTTTTAGACGACACGCGAGACGAGAGCAGGGCGGTGGTAACAAACAAAGGGAATTGATTGGTGGCGCGAAAAGCGGTTACGCTGTTCCATTACGAAACACGTGATCTTCGTCGAAAGCAGGTTATCGGATTATTATATTGGGTTGGTAACTATGAGATTGCGGATTTTGTCAATACCACCTAATGATAAAATCCGCAGTCACTTAGTTGCCAACCCAATATTACGTTATTATAACGCGAATAACGTGGCTGTAATTTCGGGTAGTAGCGTTTAGATTTGAAATGCTGTTCATCGGGTCGACTCTCAGTTTTGCGTTTTAACGTATATGGTGAATTTTACTCGGTGTGGATTATTACCATAGTGAAAAATCAATGAAATGAGAGAAATAATTCATTTTGAAAATTACTTCACTCGCGTTTTAAGTTCTTTGCGAAGGAAATTTATAGTCTTTATATCGTCATTNTCTTTATATCGTCATTTTCAAAAGCTGAAACCTATATATAAAACAGATTTGCCTAGTTTTGGATACGGTGTACGACAAATATCGCCAAACGTAGTTTTTAGCTCTGCTTTAAGCTAAATAACTGACGGAACGTTGCCAGGACTGTTCAAATGAACGGTTTCAAAATTTAACCGAAAGTTCTACGTTCATCGTTGTTCCCTTCGATCGTCTAAATTTCTGTAGATTTTTATACCCTCTCGTTATTCAATTTCTCATCAATTTCTCAATCTTCGTTGATGATCTTCTACCGGAGAAGCGTGTAAGTTTGACGCGAGGCCATCGGCCAGAAAGCTCTCTATTATTATTATTATTTACTTAGTCCGTGCCTTTCGGCCGTGGACGAACTTTCAGTGTACATTTTCTTACGTTTGTTTATTTGCACTCCTTAGCATATTCTTATCTCTAGCAGCCAAAACTAATGACCACAAACTATCGCAACTTATTACTGCACATTATTGCCACTTCTTTTGCCCCCTCGCTGTGCTACCCTGCCCGTCTTGCATCGCCCTTGCTCTTCTCTCCTCTATTATCGCTTTTAACAGAAAGTTCTCTAAATCTTTCAATTTTCGAACGATAACAGGCGAAGCATCAAGTATGTTCATGCGACTATCTAACGCGAGATCTCGCACCCATCTATGCGATTCTCTTCGACGATGTAATTTCCGAATTTACATAAAAATTTGCATACGAACGGGTTACGTTACGGTATTCTTACAACGTTGATTCGTCGTGGCAAGTTCGGGGAAATCGGAGAAATTGAAGAAATTGGAGAAACCCGTAGAGAAAGAAACGCAATGGATGCACTTCCAGGGCCCCATTTTGCCGCCAAAATATCTGAAGACCTCATCCGGGTCAATTTCTGGTATTTGGACTTCATCGAGCCTTGCTCTTGGATCCTCAACGAACCAGGTGTCCTTTTTGGTGACCACCAGGAAAGTTTGGCTCTTCTCCCCTGAGATGGTCATACCTAAGCCCTTCAGGTGTTTACGGAACGTGTCCATAACTTGACCTGTTGTGCCTTCCTCTCATCTTCACCAAGTAGGACGATGTCATCAGCGAAAGCTAGGATTTGGAATAATATTCATACATAATACTTTCAATTCTAACTGTTCCCACTTAATTATCGATTGTTTTAACAAATTACCATCAATCCGATCTAATGAAATAGCATATGCGCGCTTATGGGAGTTTATTATTATATACCATACTGTTATCATATGCAGTTTTGCTAATTGTTCCTACATAATTATTGATTGTTCTAATAAATTATCATCAATCCGATCTGATGAAATGGCATACGTGCTTATTTTCTCTGCAGTGTGTACCCCAAATATCTTATTATCCTGCCTACTTCTTCTAGTTCTTGCTCACCTCCCATCCCCATTTTCCTTGTCTCCTGTTGTTCCTTATTTTTTCGGAAACTACTATTTTAATCTTTTCCATGCTCAATTCCAATTTCGCTTCCTTTAGAAATGCTTTAAAAACCTTTTCAACATTTCCTTTAATTCCTCCTTTCTGATTGCCTTCAGCACAATGCCATCTGCATATGATGATAGTGACCACGCGTATCTGCTTATGGGTGTACCTATACTGGTTAGCATATGCACTTTTCCAAACTGATCCAATTTAATTATCGATCGCCTTAATAAATTTGCTGTTATGCTCCTACAACAATGTAGCAATATGTGCTTCAGTCAGGTCTTCCTCTTTACTTTTATTTACATAGCCTGCATTTTCTTTCTCGTCCCTCTTCTGTCCGGTATTGCCTTGCTCTGATCTCATTTCCACGTCTGAATATTGCCAATATTTTTCAGTCCCTCCACTTCATCCTCCCTTCTATGGCCGTCGTGGCCGCCGCCGGTTGGAAAGAAATGAGCGCGTTTCGTCCCGGGACTACCGGAGGAGACTCATCAGTAAGGCTATGTCCGGTATCCCTGCCTTAGACGCAGAGAGAGTCTCGCTAGATGCGGTATTTATATTGTACCCCATGAATTTCGACCGCTAGCGAGACAGGCAAGACTAGTTGTCGCCGTAGTGGCCCTCTGGTGTTGGCGGTTGGTAGCTGGATCGCCCGGGAGGTGTTCCGCCGCGTTGATGCCCTCGACCTGTCGGCGTCTTGTTGTTACCTATCCGCCACACTTCAAAGTACTTTGGTGATTTTTCTTTTGCCATGTTTCCATAATGATTCGCTTATGGGACTATGTATACTGTTAGCATATGCACTTTTGCTAACTGTTCCAATTTAATCATCGATCGCCTTAATAAATTTGCTGTTATGCTCCTACAACAATGTAGCATATGTGCTTTAGTCAGGTCTTCCTCTTTGCTTTTACATAGCCTGCATTTTCTTTCTCGTCCCTCTTCTGTCCGGTATTGGCTTGCTCTGATCTCATTTCCACGTCTGAATCTTGGCAATATTTTTCAGTCCCTCCACTTCATCCTCCCTTCAAAGTACTTTGATAATTTTTCTGTTCCTATGTTTCNCATAATGATTCGCTTATGGGACTATGTATACTGTTAGCATATGCACTTTTGCTAACTGTTCCAATTTAATCATCGATCGCCTTAATAAATTTGCTGTTATGCTCCTACAACAATGTAGCATATGTGCTTTAGTCAGGTCTTCCTCTTTACTTTTACATAGCCTGCATTTTCTTTCTCGTCCCTCTTCTGTCCGGTATTGTCTTGCTCTGATCTCATTTCCACGTCTGAATCTTGCCAATATTTTTCAGTCCCTCTACTTCATCCTCCCTTCAAAGTACTTTGGTAATTTTTCTTTTGCCATGTTTCCATAATGATTCGCTTATGGGACTATTATACTGTTAGCATATGCACTTTTACTAACTGTTCCAATTTAATTATCGATCGCCTTAATAAATTTGCTGTTATGCTCCTACAACGAAGTAGCACACGTGCTCATGGAACTACGTATACCATCGGTATACGCACTTTTGTTAACTGTTGCAACCTTGCCATTGTTTTTGCGTTAATTCTTCGTTTCGTGTGACGTGATTTCTCTGAACACGACACTTTTTCGCGAACTAATTTACACAACAGCTACATATACGCACGTACAGAGGCGCGAATAATTTTCAACTCAGCCCCATTTTTTGACTTGCCATAATGTCAAAAACCTCGTTTATGTAATTCCCTATTATGATCTTTAAGTTTAAGATCTTTAAGTCGAATCTTTCAGTTGTGTGAAAGTGTAACTAGATCGTTCGAACTACTGAAAAAATTTGGTACTACTTCGAGAACCTTCATAATCCTATAATTTCATTCGCCGTTTCTCGTTCCGACGAGAAAAATTGCCAGCAGATTCAGACGGAACTCAGTTGCACCGCGATGTTTTACCTCTGCGGCTCAAATTTCAAGTAGCGCGTCAGAAGAATTCAGAAGTTTTCCGGCTGGCACAAAGTCTGCCGTTTAGAAACACGGGTCTACTAATTTCTGTTTGAATTCAATCCGAAAGTGCGACGCTTCATTTGCATAAACCTTCCCGGCTACTTACGGACAGAAGTATACGCTCATAATTACGAACTTAATTTCCTCGCGAACATAAATTGAGAATTTAAAACGATCATAAATCCCGATTTCGTAATCCCAATTTTTCGTAACATTGAAACACAATTTGAGAAAATTGTCTATATACATTTTTATAGTACGATATACAGTGAGGGTAAAAGTACGAGAAAAGAAAAATTTCCTTCGCTCCATTAAAGTCCATCGAAGGTCTGTCAACTCTATCAGAGTCGTATCTTCCTGTCAGCTGTTAAAGATAATAATTCGCCAAGAAATAATTCACTTTACTCCTTACAAACATTTTCATTAAAAAATTTATTTAGAAATTGTAAAGTTTCATCTTACAGAAATATCTGCGGTTGTATAAATTCACCGTTTTTCAATGGGTGAAACTTTCGTCGTTGAACGATTTTGATTTACGATATCAAATTCTCCCAGAGGCAAAGCTCTTGTTGCCTCCTTCTAATTGAAGTTCCAACCGAAAAGGAACGTTATTTCTGGCCGAAGAAAAAACTAATGCATCTCTCAGCTTCGCTGACAAATTCAAAGAGACGTTCAATTTCTCGCCGTTCGGATGTTACAGTTGCGCGTGCAATCGAATCTCGATAACTCGGATCTTCGTACTTGGAACACCTTTATAAGACTAGGATTTCGTCCATTGCTTTCCGTTCCGATGAGGGAAACTGTCACCAGGTTCAGATAAAACTTAATTGCGCTGCGATATTTTACCTCCGCAGCTCGAATTTCGCACTCGGATAGAAGCTCGCCTCTGCAACTATCGAACTTGTATAAAGAAAAATTTACTTGAGACGTCAGTTGTTGAAACGTATGACGATCTTCCGGGTTAGAACAAAGTCCGCCGCTTAGAAAGACGACCAACGATGGCCAAATGAGAGAAACGAAATTGGACAAGCCAAGAAGCTTAGAAATCGATCGTTGAATGATCGTCGTAAATATCGTGGTTTATTTTCGACGTTACAAAACGAAGCGTCGTTGTACTGTGCAAGGGACAAGAAGTCCGTGAAAATTGAATGAAACGTATCTGACTGTAAATTCCATTAATCGAAAACCTTTATAAAACAGGTCCATTTTACTTCTGTAGCTCAACTTTAAAGTAGCCTAGCTTCTGCGAATCAAAGCCGCTGCCTCTGTAACTGTCGAACGTTACCCACAGCTATGCCGCGTGTTCGCACAACGCTCGGTCTGTTCTTTCCTTTGTTACAATTTTTTTCGGTCTCTTCCGCTTCGCCGCGAGGTGAAACTCGTCTCAACTCGAATCACTCGCCGCTTGTGCAGATTTTACCCGATTGTAGCTGAAATTTGGAATATTCCAGGCCTCTGCAAGTATCGAACTTGTAGCGTATCTACAGCTCTGCTGTATGACGATCATCGTTCGGTCGTATTGGTCCGCAACTGGAGGATCTTCGCTCTTCCACTTGTAATCGAAAAGAGTCGTTGCCCGTAAAAGTAAGGAAGCTCCATGGATAGAAAGGAAGGAGAGCAAATACGAAAGCTCTGAATTTCGTATCGCACTGCGATATTTCTTTGTTGGCGCGGATCACTTTTCATGTCGACTTATTACGTCGTACGAGGCGACCTTTGTTCCCTGGCGCAACGAAAAGGCGGCCGAACAAAAGCGAACAGCGGCATCCGTAAAGCCCGTCGGTGACGGGAGAAATAAAAGCGCGAAGCCAAAGTTCGATAATACTGGCATTCCGTAACCACAAAAGACGAGCCGCGGGGACACGCTGGTTACGTCGTATCGCAACCAGAAATAGGGCGCAGGCAAAGTAAATGCGCGCGGTTTCAGTCGTCACATCGATGAGACTGACGATGTGTAATGTGTGCAGTGCTTTCAAATAAAAAGCTCACTTCGCCGTTGCTCGTCAGTCGTCTCTGTCCGGAATTCCATCAGCGAAATTTCACCCACTTGCCCAACGCGAAATCAATTAGAAAGCTGAACACGTGCCCGTGTCCCATGACGATACAACGTACAGCAGCGCTGCGATTATCTGCAACGGTCGGATTAATCGGCGCATTTGCACCGGGGAATCTTCTCCTCGGCGATCGCGCGAACGAAGATGACCATCGAACGATGACGTTGATAGCGAACAGTTGACGAAGCAACCGAAGGAATTCGTACGTTGTTTTTGTTAATAAATATCATTGTCGTATCATCCACGCTGGATTTCTAAATTATCTTCTTCGTTTTTATCACCTCGTCAGTGTAATCTAATCTCATTGACTGTCCCAGATGATAGGAATTCTACTGTGTAATTTCAAAAAGTTCGATAGTTTCCTTTGTTGGGAATAATTGTCTGGCTGGCTGAGGTGAAATTTGCAGAAATCTCACGGCGGTGGGGTTCAACGTATATTGTCAGTGCTGATGACAATTAAATACTAAAAGTGAAAAGTAGAATTTATGAATTTAGAAAATTAAAGGAAGATGGATTTCAATTAAAAAAATGTACCTAAAAGAAGAGAATAATTTTCTTAGTCAGGTAACATTGTTAATTGAACTTAATAACAATATACAGGGAGAGCTAATTGTTGGGTTGTAATTACCAAAAATAGAAACCTGCAGGGCTCGTGTTAGTTTGCCTCCAAAGTTCTCAGAATTTTCACATTTTTGAAGACTCTTTGTGTCCGGTTAGATAAATCTCAGGATTCACAAGTTCAGCCAAACATTCTTCCACTTTGATCTTCTAATTGTTGGCCTTGAAGTCTCTTCGTCTAAAACGCTCATCCAAGAGAATAGAAGTAGTGTTGGCTGGATGATGGCTCATTTTTATACGAGTTCAATTGAGTTAATTGAGTGTCACATTGTTATACTATTGCCACGTGTGCTTAACATACACACATTCAATTATTTCACGATACCTGATTAATATTAATTTCCTCTTGCTAACATATTTTTAAATAAACACTACTTCCTCTTAATTTATACATCCCTCATCTATGTATCAATACCTGGACAGTTGCATTTTGTGACGTTGGCAAAGACCGCGTGGAGAGGCGCGGTAAGCCGACAGATAGTGAGGCGAGCGGGTCGAAAGTCCCTCAAGACGAAAGCCTTTATGGAGGCAGAAGGTTCAAGTACCAGGAACCTCCGATCGACTTTTGACATCGACGTGCTCCTTCCCATGCGGTAACTGCAATTTGCATTTCAATATTTCACCTTGTACACACTCGCATCCACTTGCTATCGAATTCGTATTTCTGCACTTGCATTGTTCTCGCTGTGAATGCATTTGGACACCAATTATTCGTTCGATGAACGTGTGAAATGTTACGATGAAAAGATATTCGTTGGCTTGTTGGGTGCAAAATTCGAGGCGCATAATTTAATTTTTTGATTTAGCCTGTTGCAAAATGAATTTATCAACATCCTATGATCACAAATGTGTTGTTTGGCGTTTGACGATAAGTAGCTGGTTAAAGTTGGGATAAGGTTGGCGAATGCGAGGACGAAGATAATTCGAAATTTGCGTAGTTTCTTCCAAAGTGTGTTGATATCACGCGCTGTTTATCGCCTCTGTTCGAATAGAAATTTATCTGATCAGCAGATAAAGACGTATCTGGTAAGTTTGCTTATCTCAGCTTGAAATTCGAGAATTGGAAGTTCGCAGAATCGAATTAGCTTCTACGCTTACTTTAGGCGGTCTTTAAAATCAATTTAGCAAATTAGACACGGATGGACGGTAACGTGGTGATTATTTCCACTTGAATCGATCGGATTCAACGCTCCTCTTAAATGTCAGATACAGCGGAACTCTCCATTCGCCTGAACGAAACTGAACGTCGATGCTCGTTTAACCGAACTTCTGCTGCTTGAATTCGTCCACGCGAACCTCCCATTGTACATCTATTATGCTCACCCTTTACATGAAAAATAGTACGTGGTGGGGGTAATTGATAGTAAGCTGCGCGAGGCTGGGAGAATGCGAGTTTTCACAGAAAACCAAAGGACATTCGTCTGTCTACGATTTGTCTAGATTTTTCCAACCGAAAATTCCATTTCTTGGTTTTTCCACAAAATGTTATCAGCTTTTCTCCTTTTTCTCTTTTTTGTAATTTTAATTTGGCGATAAAATTTTTTGACGACGTGGACGGGCGAAAATTTTAATTGGACGACAAATCGTGGACGAACAAATGCAGTTTGGTTTTCGTAAAAATTCGTATCAAGCTCGTCCAACCGAACTTCTAATTACGTCAACTACAAATGTACACGTGAACGACTTGCCCACTGACAAGTTCAGATAGATAGAGTTTCTCCTATGAATAAATATGAGGTGCATAGGTCGTGGTGATAGTGGTGATCCTCATATATATTATGCTATATATATATATATATATATATATATATATATATATATATATATATATATAGTCTTATACATCTACAACAGCTCTATCACCATGACCTATCCTCCTAAAATAAGTAAATAATTGTTAATAAAAAAGAATTAATGATAAAACGTAAGCGAGCGAAAGAAATCAATTTGTTGTATCAAATATTGCGGTAATAATTTATTTCTAATTAAATATCCAGCTTAAATTCACCATTCAGCTACTTATCCATATAACAACGCGGATTAAATATAAAATATAAAACGTAAGGGAGCGAAAGAAATCAATTTGTTGTATCAAATATTGCGATAATAATTTATTCGTGATTAAATATCCAGCTTAAATCTATCGTTCAGCTACTTATCCATATAAGAACGCAGATTATTTCGGATTTATTCTCAGTCCATAGGCAGCTTATCGAAAATTGTTCGATTTGTTAGATAAATCTGCCGTGAGATCGAAAGCAGTCTCGAAATGATATATATACAATTTAAGGAAAGTTGCACGTGATTACGACGACGCCACGAAAGTTTCCACTTTGGCTGTTGTTCTTCGAGCTCTTGCGATGTTTCTCGCGCGTGAGGAGAAATCAACACACGGGATGCGTACAAATACACGCGGAAGGATACAAATTGCGTTAAAGAGACAAATAAAACGCGAGCTCGGAACGCGAATCGAAGAACACCTGAACAAACAAGCGAAATGAAATCTCGTAGGCTCGTCGATACTGCCACCGCAAATTTACATATTTTTCATGCCGACATTCTCGACGATCATCGCGTCCTAAGAGCGCGATATTGCTACAATTATTATTCTAAATTGTTGCACGCCTTTCGTTGCGTCTCTTTGCGTTCGGGCTGATTGCAGTTTATTGAGACAAAACCAAGCTTAAAATGAGAAAATTTTATTCTATTTTATTTTGTCACATTATTGTTATTGTATATACAATGTATAATATAAAATATTAATATAATGATATATATATATATAATAATAATATAAAATAATAATATGATGATACATAGAGTAATAATATATAGCATAATATATAAGAATCACCAAGTACCTGCTTTTATATGTCAATCAGTTGAACCCTTTTATATATTGATATATACATATGTAAATATATGCAGGGTTCAACCAAATAGCATAAAATGTCAGTACTAGGTGATTTGCATATATATACGTATAATGTATAACATAACAATATGAAATATTATATAAATATATATATATATATATATAAAGTACAGTATAATATATATACACACATATTATAATATTATAATAGTATAATATAAAATATTAATATAATGATACATATATATATATATAATAATATAAAATAATAATATGATGATATATAGAATAATAATATATAGCATAATATATAAGAATCACCAAGTACCTGCTTTTATATGTCAATCAGTTGAACCCTTTTATATATTGATATATACATATGTAAATATATGCAGGGTTCAACCAAATAGCATAAAATTTGAGTACTAGGTGATTTGCATATATATACGTATAATGTATAATATAACAATATGAAATATTATATAGTTATATATATATATATATATAAAGTACAATATAATATATATACACATATTATAATATTATAATATAAAATATTAATATAATGATATATATATGTATATACAATAATATAAAATAATAATATGATAATATATAGAGTAATAATATATAGCATAATATATAAGAATCACCAAGTACCTGCTTTTATATGTCAATCAGTTGAACCCTTTTATATATTTATATATACATATGTAAATATATACAGGGTTCAACCAAATAGCATAAAATGTCAGTACTAGGTGATTTGCATATATATATATACGTATAATGTATAATATAACAATATGAAATATTAAAATAATATAAATAAATATAAAGTACAATATAATATATATATACACATGTATATTAATATTTAAATCGTATGAGACCTGAATCGATCAGTGAATTTCAACATGTTACATTTTAATACTGTATATCGAATTTATTTAATCAAACGTACAAGCGTATAGTTCTAATTCAGATCTGCCTGCCACTTATCATCACGATACGAAAGAAATACGTACGCAGATGCGCGACATTATTTTTCCCGTCCACTTTGATCAGATAAGATCGAATCATCGATCTATCTTAGAGACCTCGTTGTCATAGGTATTCGACGTTGGCGAGATAATTGGACTTCCCATTTAGATCTATATCATAGATGAAAGAACCACTGATGGATTCGAAACGATTTCCTGAAGCGATAAAATGCTAACAGCTTTCGGTTTGATTAGAAATGCAATATAATGTGTGGGACAAAATACAGTTGCCGATTCGATGGCAGCTCCTCCTTCTTTGTTATTAATTAATCAACGCCCAATAGAACGAAACTAAACGCGGGCACAGGCAACGGCGAATTAAACGCTGTTCGACACGATAACGCGGTAAATGATCGTTTCCTGGTAGACAGAGACGTGTGTTACATGTGTCGTACGTGGTATTTATCGCTATGTAATTGATACGTGTACGGTTTCTCTGGAGCAAATCCGCCATATTGACCGTGCAGGTTTCTACATTATCGTGTCGCCATGTACGAATATTTGTGTCGTTAGTTACACACTTGGTGGTTATTGACTCGTAAAAAGAAGCAGTTAGAGCGAATTATCGTCTGTTTGTGTTGTTTCAAGCAGAAACATTTCCTTGTCGTTCGTGCGCTTTTGCCACGTTTTATTGTGATTACAAGCAGTCAGTTGATTTTGTGCGCTGACATCTCGGCGTTGCTCTGCGTTCCAGATAAAAAAGAAATATTGCCAGACGCAGATAAAAAAGGAAGATTGCCAAAAACAAATAAATTCGATGCCAGATTCTTCTTCATGTTATCTCCGCTTTCTGTGTTTGCCTACGTTTTTCGCGACGAGAACTAACCACGTAGACAGAGCCGGTCTGCTTTCACGTTGCGTCTCTCTTGTTCGCGTATTTTTTACAATTTAGCAACTTCGTTTTTACCAATTCCATTATTCGAATTTTAAACAGTAACGAGCATTCAGCGTTGCGCTTCTGTCCCGAGTCTTGTCTCGTGCGTTTAACACGTTGACGCCGGCGAGACCCATCGGCGGGTCTCACGTGTATGTTCCGCGAGGCGGCGTGCACTACTGATGGGTCACTCGAGTTTGTTCCGTGGGATGGCGTGCATCGCGATGGGCCAGACATGTATATAGGTAGTACAAAATAGGTTTATATTATTTTATCTGAACATTATAAGCAGACATACAATAGTACAAACATAACAATTCAATATTATAAACTTAACATAATTGTTTTCTTTTTTCATGCAATTTTTTAAAACATGTTGGCTGGTCCTTACAACGATCACAATATGTTGTTAATTTTTTGGCTTTTTTCACGGCATACCCTCTAACTTTTATTCTAGAAGTGCGTTCATAACATTGTTTACACTGCCGTATCGTTCTTCTCGCGGGCCCTTGGTACAACTGCAGAAAATGTGAATGTTTTTTCGCCAGGACTTCATTACCGCTTGACATTTTTTCTCTGTGGGGATTCACTGTACTTAAAAGGTGATCAATCATTTCTTCGCGAAATTTGAATACTTTTAGTATCTCATTATCTATGTACGTAGCACGCATTTACGAGGCAAGTCTCATGCGCATTGCGTTTAAGGTACGTTGCGTCGTTTAGTTGGAAAGAATTTCTATTTGACAAGAATTTACTTATCACAAAATAGAAAGAACAAACAAAGCTGCGTGGTGTCGTGGATACGAGGTCACTAGAATTTCTAACTGAAGCTACAGATATGCATAATAATTCCAGCAACTGATGCCATCTAAATATATTCTTCGCTGCAAGTTTCAGAGTTTTCACATCGCCGGAAATATCGTAAGATTCGTCTAACAATCCTGTAACGTGGATTTATTCCTCAGAGACGGCGAAAGAAGCGCAAGCTTGCAGAACG
Organism: Bombus cullumanus; assembly: GCA_014737535.1. NCBI lineage: Eukaryota > Metazoa > Arthropoda > Insecta > Hymenoptera > Apidae > Bombus > Bombus cullumanus. The sequence goes on along the minus strand of JACXIX010000010.1, from coordinate 2,681,921 downwards.
CAACGAGCGATAGAAACTCCTATGATCGTCAGTTTACAAAATGTAATATAGTTCTATACTACGTTTTGTCCACTGACGATTCTATAAGTGTCTACGAGATTTCGTGAAACATCAAACATTTCTACGTCCTCTTTTTTGCCTCGAACATTATCCTTCTGGCAAGCTGCAATCGGTAAATAAGAGCGATAAATTTATCGAGCGAGAAGAAACGAACTAACGTCCGAGCAACATAACAAGAAATACAATTCGGTTTGTTTATTTTAGTTTGATGTTTATGTACACACCACGCATTTACGAGGCAAGTCTTATGCGCGTTGCGTTTAAGGTACATTGCGTCGTTTAGTTGGAAGGAATCTCCATTTTCATTTGTTTCGACGTGCTGAAGCGTTCGAGGCTTTTCCAGCGATTGAAAAATCCCCACAAAGCGTAATCGATTTTTCCGTTTCTCTGTTCGCCTAAGTAGATGTAAATCACACGAATAATTCTTTCGAGAATCAGTTAGACGAGTATGTTTCCTCGGCAATGAATAATTTCACGCTATTTTCAATACAGAAATGATAGAAATTACATCATTTTCGAAATGAATTACTATGCCATCACATTTATTAACGATATTTCAATTAATTAGAAGGGGGAAATTTTTCAAGACAGAAATTATTAATTGTTACACCTAAAAGTATCACATCGCACTATACGTAAATTTGTCGTTCTTTCGATCTCTTCCGAAAATTTTCACCACTTCCAAAATAAATCATTGCGCCGTCCAATTTATTAACGAAATTTCAATTGATTAAAAGGGACTAATTTTTCAAATTATAAATTGCTTATAAATAAAATACGGTCACGCTATACTATACGTAAATTTATCGTTCTATCGATCTTTTCCGAAAATTTTCACCACTTTCAAAATAAATCATTGTGCAGTCCAATTTATTAACGAAATTTCAATTGATTAAAAGGGACTAATTTTTCAAATAATAAATTGCTTATAAATAAAAGTATCACATTGTACTATACGTAAATTTGTCGTTCTTTCGATCTTTTCCGAAAATTTTCACCACTTCCAAAATAAATCATTGTGCAGTCCCATTTATTAACGAAATTTCAATTAATTAAAAGAAAGAAATTTTTCAAGACAGAAATTATTAATTGCTTATAAATAAGAAGGTCGCGCTGTACTATACGTAAATTTGTCGTTCTTTCGATCTTTTCCGAAAATTTACGTCACTTCCAAAATAAATCATTGTGCAGTGCCATTTATTAACGAAATTTCAATTGATTAAAAGGAACTAATTTTTCAAATAATAAATTGCTTATAAATAAAAGTATCGCATTATACGATACGTAAATTTGTCGTTCTTTCGATCTTTTCCGAAAATTTACGTCACTTCCAAAATAAATCATTGTGCAGTGTCATTTATTAACGAAATTTCGATTACATAAAGGGACTAATTTTTCAAATTATAAATTGCTTATAAATAAAAGTATCACATTATACGATACGTAAATTTGTCGTTCTTTCGATCTTTTCCGAAAATTTCCACCACTTTCAAAATAAATCATTGCGCAGTCCAATTTATTAACGAAATTTCAATTGATTAAAAGGGACTAATTTTTCAAATAATAAATTGCTTATAAATAAAAGGGTCACGCTGTACTATACGTAAATTTATCGTTCTTTCGATCTTTTCCGAAAATTTTCACCACTTTCAAAATAAATCATTGCGCGGTGCCATTTATTAACGAAATTTCGATTACTTAAAAGGGACTAATTTTTTAAATTATTAATTGCTTATAAATAAAGGGATCGTACTAAAGTACACGAATAAAGAAACGTTTCATGCGATCAGATTTTGTGCCGAGATCGACACGATTTATATGATATTAATTACATATCGCGTGTTTGAAATATATTTCATATTCTTATTCTTTCTACCTGATCGAATAATTTCTCTGCGTTCTTTAAAATGTAATTTCCTAGTATCCTATAGAAGCCCTACCACGAGAGTTCCTCTTTGCGGCGTGTAATGACCAATAGGGACACGTAAAGCGTCTTTGTAAATCACTGGAAACGTGGTAGCAAGTGGCCAGTAATTTGTCCTGTTCGTCTGTGTGCCGTTCGTAAAAGCGTGAGGGCGTAAAATATTCGAAAGAAATGAATTTTACTGCGCGTTTGAAGGATGTGAAACCTTGTCACGTGAGTGACTCACGTGCCTCGCATTCCTCTTTCTCCCTCCCGACAATTTAATTTACACGTCTCGTGATTGATCTGCCCAGACTTTGTACGCTAAGGACCTTGTACGTACGTGTACACTCGCGTGCATTTGTCAAAGTAATTTACACGCACGCGGATCGTCGTAAAATCGAAACTGAATGTAAATAACACGATATAAAAATAATCGACTAAATATCTGATGCTCGTTCGCATCCAGATCAACGCACGGAATAATCGCAAGAAGCGTAGTGGATGGCTAGCGACGATTGGTATTGGAACCACAGAAAGAAAATAAGAAATACATTGTTTGTTAACAAAGAATTGAACAGGAACTGCGAAATCTCGAGTTAGTTGGTTCTATATGCATTGAACGATTTTTAACGGAATTAATGGAAAGATGATGCTCTTGGTATAGCGATTTTTTATTATGTTTCAAACGTTTTTATTAGAATCTCCATCCGCGAAAGTGTAAGAATATGCGCGAGTACTATACGAGTTTGTGTAGTGAATTATCCGACGAATGTCCAAAATCGCAGACAAATATTTGCTTTGGACTGGATGCACGGTACGTGGAAAATATAGTGGAACGTGTAGTATGGAGAAGAAAGGCTGCTTTCCTGACATATCCGGAAGATTGTTTCCACCAGTCAAGTATTTGTCGTTCTGCAAACTCTGAGATATACAGGAAAATCGATAGCCAACAAACTTACTACTCTTCTCTGTCTGGCCACAGAGTGTCGCGTTGGCTTTGCAAAATTTCGACGGCGAAACGATAATTCGCAATGTTATCGAAACGGATGCAATACTCAAGTTTGCCAAAAAGATGTTCTACGTCACATCAGACGTTGTTGTTAAGGGAAATAAGGACGTCGACTGAACAACGAACGACTGGCTTCACTACGTCTACGATAAATCGTGAATCTGTAGTTTGCGAAGATCTTCAGAAGTAGCGCGTTCAAGCGACAATAGAATTACGGGATGAAGAATGGAGGAGTTCGAGACCTACACGAAGTTACACGAAGTTCGTAACGGTATAAATGATTGCCGTACTTGTAGAACAGAAATGATCAGGCAACACTGACTCGATTATGAATAGGTCAGACAAACTGGACTGCGGATATTTGCATAAATATTTTGCCCGAACGAATAATTGAAAAACTGGAGCTTGCACAAGATGTTAGTTCATCGTTTAAAGATTGTAAATGGCTACTATGCATTGAATATTTGACATATTTTCACGCGTTATGTCCGTTTCTCTGTATCTCTGCATCTGCGAATTTCTCATAAATGCAGAAATTTCCACAGTGTACTACTAAAAATCTAAATACCAAATACCAAGTACTAAGTACAATATAACAAATACCAAATACTAAGCATCAAATATCAAGTACCAAGTATCAAATATCAGATATCAAATACCGAATACCAAGTAACAAGTACCAAATAAAAGAATCAAATACCAAGTACAAAATACTAAGTACCAAGTATCAAATAGCAAATACCAAATACCAAGTAACAAATACTAAATAAAAGTACCAAATAACAAATACAAAGTACCAAGTATCAAATATCAAATACCGAATACCAAGTAACAAATACCAAATAAAAATATCAAATACCAAGTACAAAATAATAAGTACCAAGTATCAAATAGCAAATACCAAATATCAAATAGCAAGTACCAAATATCAAATATCAAGTACCAAATATCAAATATCAAGTACCAAACACTAAACAACAAATATCAAATACCAAATATCAAATACCGAATACCAAGTAACAAATACAATAACAAATAGCAAATACCAAATATCAAATATCAAGTACCAAACACTAAACAACAAATATCAAATACCAAATATCAAATACCGAATACCAAGTAACAAATACTAAATAAAAGTACCAAATAACAAGTACCAAGTACAAAATGCCAAATACCAAACACTAAACAGCAAATATCAAATACCAAATATCAAATACCAAATATCAAATACCAAGTACCAAGTACCAAATAAAAAATACCAAATACCGAGTAGCAAATGCCAAAATAACCAAGTACCAAATATTAAATACCAAATACCAAACACTAAACAGCACAATCAAATACCAAATATCAAGTATCAAATATCAAATACCAAGTACCAAGTACCAAATAAAAAATACCAAATACCGAGTAGCAAATGCCAAGTACCAAGTACCAAATATCGAATACCAAATACCAAATACTGATTATCGAATACTGAGTGCTGGATACTGAATACCAAATAGCAGATACTAAACACTAAGTACCGCACTAAATACAATATTAAAAGTGTGCAGCATGGTGTAGCTTCGCTCTAAATTCGCACAGGATGCTATAAAAAGAAACCCGGAGAAGAAAAGCTTTAGATTTTCTGAAAGATGTTGTTTTATGCAATAAATATTGCACTACGGCATACGCTATAATATATATACTATAATATTATAAATACTATACTATACTATTATAGATTCGTTCTGTTCCGCTGACCATTCTCAACACGGACACTAATAAATGACGACGTGAACTGCTACTTATGAATCACGAGCGACTCGATCACGTTCGTGCTCAATCACGACGATTTTTCCTAGCGATTTGTGATTTTTCACGAAGATGGCTTCTGATTGGTGCACGGCGTAGCTGTACTTCATCGCATCGCGCAACCTTTGCACAGTAGAACCTCCATGATCCGGAGTGATGTGGCCCGGATTTATCTCGGATATTACGGAAAGGTTGGGTTCATAAATCGTACAATAAAATCTCAGGCAACTTTCAACGGTGTAGCGGTGCGCATTTATTTACGTTTAATGAATTATTTCATCAGTTGAAAGTTGGAGTCGACTTTTGCTTGCGCGTCACCTGACTATTTAGACTTTCGTACTCTTCGTGTTGAAGTTTCGAGAAATGCGAAGTTACGTTATAGTCGAAAACACCTCGGATAATACGAGACTTCGGTTAAACGGGTCTCGAATAACCCGACACTCTACTGCACTCTGTATTAACGATATGAAGCGAATATTATGATTTCGAAATCGAGAATAAACATTAATATTAATATATTACCGTTTCAAATACGAAAATAAGATAAAGAAAGGAAAGTTGAATTGTTTTGCAATTTTAATTCTCAGTGAAATACATTTACGTTGCATATGCGGCTAACCTAACGAAATTTCCAGTTCGTATTATACGCAGATATTTTTACGCGAACTATGCGGACAATTACTTTATAAAACCTAATTCAATCAGCGTGAAGAATTACGCGAGCAAATTCGCTCGAGATAAAAAAGAAGAAAAAAAATCACGACCTCGGTCGTGAATGAAGTTAGGCAACGACCGTGATAGTAATTCTGCGATTACTCTGACAAATCACTCGCAGTGATTCTGCGCGCCATCTCTGCCGTAATAACTTTAAGGGTGCGCGTTACGTTTGACGCACAACAAAGATAGAAAAGAAGAGAAATCTGTTGGAGAAAATTGAGAAATATTTTCCTATCTATAGGAAGCAACTTCAAAAGTGTACGCGTTTCTTCTTCTTTTGGATTCTTCGTATTTTCGTATCGCTGCCTCGCCTGGCGAAGCGGCAATTTTCGTAGGAAAAGGGAGCAGAACACGCTTTCCAGATTACATGGAAAAGGTCGCTTCACTCGTCGTTTAGCCGGTCGCCTGGCTTTCTTTTTCGTCGGTTAGACGACGGTTGGCGTTAGACGAACCAAATAGTCGAACGGTGAGTCATAAACGACGGAAGAGTCGGACATTCTTTATCCCCGCGGCTCCATGTGCCAGCCACGACTACAAGCTTACGCCAGTCACCTAACAGCTTGTAGTCTGTAACGTGCGCAGTGTGCAGTGCGCAACGTGCATAGAGCGACACGCTGCGGTACAGAACATTTTCCATAGTCTCGTTCGGTGTTTCGCGCGGCATCACCTCTTTTACCACTCGTATTTCATCGTCCCGTTTTAGTCCGCGTTTACTCTTACCTCGAAATATATACTTTTTCCCTCTATTTTCAAATGGCAACCTCTCACATTCTCGCTACATTGTTCGTTGACCCCCAACGATATATCCGTGCAACAGCTTCCAACATATGCTTTTATTTAACGCGATGCCACGTTTACGTTATGGATGTGTCTCTTGGAGTACAGAGATCTTCTTTTCTTCTTTGAGAAATTGTGCGCGGGCTTCTGATTTTCTAATTGTATTTTTTAATCGACTGCGTTAGGAATTTAGGAATTCTGTGTTTCGAAGCTTGCAATTGCTACCTATTTCTAGAATATATATATATGCGAATTTTAAGAAATAACAAGATGTTATTGAATATTTAGGTTATGTTGTAGTATTATACAGTGATCTTACAATAAACTCGTTTGGAGTTTTCAGTTGCGAATAGGATCACTGCGTATCTCTTTCGCAGTGTCACGTATTAAATAAAATGCAATGTGAACGAAAAAATCAATTCAGGGCACCTGATTTCAATTTGGTACAAATGGAAATTTGCTTTCGGAAATTGAAGTGCAGGAACACGTAGGTACCTGCAGTCAAAGTATTCGTACGATACCTAAGATTAATAAAATTATTGCAAAACCTCGTGTAGTAATTTTAACGAATAAAAAATGTATGTATATTCTTGCGAGTTTCCAGAATTATTTCCAAAAGAAAAAAAAAAAGAAGAACGCGATAGCTATAATGCTATCGTGAAAATATTAATAGATATTTAGCAAATGATAAAAATATTCGTACAGTCACCGTTTCGTAGCATAAAATGTACGTAGATATTTAAAGAAAAATAACCTGCATCGAAGTACAGAAGAAATGGGTTTGCAAGACAAACTGATGCAAAATGATAAAAAACACCGCCAAGAGGAAAGCTCGTTGCTAAGCATCAAAATAATTAAATCTAGCGATTTCCTCTGCTGGAAAGTCTTATTAGTTTCTTCCATTAAATTGTACGAACACTTGTTACGCGTATATTTTTCCCATTTTTTTTTTTAGAGATCTGATAATATTTTCACAAAGCATATAGATATCTTTCTTTTTATGAAAATTATTCTGCAGACTGGTAGGAATATTTACATAATTTTCACTTGCAAAAATCTTGTTAGTGTTAGTTCTGCGACATTTTTGTTGAAATCATCAAATGCACCGATAAGAGTGTCGATCTTTGTTCGCAAGTTCGTCCTTCGCGAACACGTGTTTCGCGAAAACGTTTTAAACAACGCAGAGAATTTTTCGCATCTTTTTGGTTGACAGATTTTCCAGGAAAAGCAAAGAACTTTCGTATGGAAGTTCTTTGTTGTTGGAAACGATGAGTCCTGCCGCTTCTTAGTCATCGCCATCAAGATAACGCCCGGTTACTATTTCTAAACTTTTCTACCCTTGGACTTGACTCATCCGCTTCAACTTCCCTGGCAATGCCGCTCCCGATCGATTGGATACGATCGTAGCGTTGCAAAAGTACATCGAATGAGCTTCACTTCGCTGACTTTCCGATTCAGTTTACTTATCCATTGAAATAGCTGGAATACTCGGTCGATAAGATCAATGTATCATAAAAGTGCAATTTTTGACGTCTGCGCGAAACGAAAAATAATAAATTTGTAATACAATGTAATATGATATATAAATTTAACGAAATTTCAATATAAAAAATATGTATATATATATAGAATAATTCCTATATAAAGTATACATAAAATTAATTGCAAAGTAATTGGATAATTGAAATTATTAAATGACAAATTATCATTCTAGGTAGTGATTTAAACACAGTCTGTGGCATGTTCTAGATTGATGTAATTCGTAACTGTTAGCAGCGTGATTCGTATTTTCAAACATCGGGTACAAGAACTTACGTATCACAAAAGAGAAAGAACGGACAAAGATGCGTGGTGTCGCGGATACGAGGTCACTAGAATTTGTAACTGAAGCTACAGATATGCATAATAATTCCAGCAACTGATGCTATCTAAATATATTCTTCGCTGCGAGTTTCAGAGTTTTCACATCGCCGGGAATATCGTAAGATTCGTATAACAATCCTGTAACGTGGATTTATTCCTCAGAGACGGCGAAAGAAGCGCAAGCTTGCAGGACGCAACGAGCGATAGAAACTCCTACGATCGTCAGTTTACAAAATGTAATATAGTTCTATGTTACATTTTGTCCACTGACGATTCTATGAGTGTCTACGAGACTTAGTGAAACATCAAACATTTCTACGTCCTCTTTTTTGCCTCGAACATTATCCTTCTGGCAAGCTGCAATCGATAAATAAGAGCGATAAATTTATCGAGCGAGAAGAAACAAACTAACGTCCGAGCAACATAACAAGAAATACAATTCGGTTTGTTTATTTTAGTTTGATGTTTTTTCGGCCTGTGTGCGATAAGATCTGCGCGCGACAGCACCAACAAAAAAAAAAAAAAAAAAAAGTAAAGAAGTCTAAAAGAAGAGAAAGTCTCTACGCTTACCAGAAAACGATTTATCTCCGCTGTCTATTAGTGTCAACGGTCTATTCTATTAGCGCCATTCATCCGCCGCATGTATCAACATGAAATTTTACACGAAAGAGATATTAATGCCTTGGTGTTTTGATCAACAGTCGTCCTTAACATTGATCGCTTTAGGTGGTCCACACTTACAGGCGAACGTAATACGTATACACAGGGTGTGCCAAACTCAAACTGTTCGATCTACGGACAAAAGGAAGGAAGAAACGTTACACAGAGGGTTAGCTTGCCAATAGACGTTGCATTACAGCGTTAGAAACTAACTCATTTTCCACCGCAGCGCGCAGTAGACCACCGTATTATCGCAGTTACTTTTTTTTTTTGTCACATGGTAACAATCCCGTGTCGTTGATGTGAAACGTAATATTGGACTGGCAACTAAGCGATTGCGGATTTTGTCATTAGATGGTATTGAGAAAGTCTGCAATCACTTAGTTGCCAACCCAATAATATGACGATGAATAACGCGAAAAACGATCGTCTGGTACTTTTAATTTAAATTTTAATTTAAATGAATTACAAAACAAAGAGAGCAATTTTTTAATACATTTTTATGTTACTATATTTTGTATTATATATATATATTTTTCAATATTTCTTTACAATCTCCGCAACAGAGCGTTTATTGGCAAACTCTGTACCACACACTTTTCGTTCCTTTTTGCGCCTGTAGGTTGAGTTGTCGTAGTCCGGTCGCGTAGGTTCGGGACACCCGGTGAATGTTTGAGGGTTCAGGGTCGTTGCTCCGCAAGCAACCAGGAAACGAAACATTTATTAAAAGATTTCGGAAGAGAAAGAATGACTGCGAGTTTTATCACGGAAAGTCGTGTGGCTCCCTTAAAAAAAGAAAAAAAAAAGAAAAGACCCGCGGCCGGCATTCATTTGTCATTCGCCTCACAACCGAACGAAAGTTCTGTCCACTGACGCATGACGTATACCCAATGTGTATATTGATTTATCGATCGGTAGATCGTACGTCTCGTCCCGACGAGTATCGTTCTGAAAGGAAATTTCAATTCTCGCGTATTACGATCCTACGACCTACGTGTCTCCATGTCGGTTCTTGCGGATGAGCAATTGTATTGTAATTGTAAATTGTGTGTGTTTTCTTAGAATCTTCATTTTATCCCCAACCTAACCTCAATATCCAACGTGTCTGAGCACCGTGAAAGTTTGAAATATCTTCACTGGCATCGAGTAAATTTCAAAGCGTTCTTCAAGTCTGCAAACTTGAAGTTTCCCCCTAAACGAAGCGTCGTATGATGAAAAATTCTTCGTATCTTCTCGTAAGAAATCACCTGCTGTTTGTTCGTTCCTGTTATTCGATCACACCCTGTATATTTTGAAAGGAGAGTTGGATTAGTCGTAGGTGGAAGAATTGTCTTGAAACATTGGTTAATTAATAGGTAAACAGCTTTTGGAAAGATTCTGATTGATGGTAAATGGTAAACGTTAATTGCAAACGTTAATTAATTGTTCAAGTTTTCATTAATTACGGATTAATTGCCACTATAGAGAATTAGAAATCTTATGAATAAAAGATGTATGTAATAATGGAGATTACTAATTTGCTATATGTCACTAATGTGTTTCTATAAATTGCTAATTATAAATAATATACCATTTAAATTGTAATTTACCATTTATATTGCTAATTTGTTAGTTCGTACACGCAGATCGTTGAATTCCAAACGAGGAACGAAAGTGTATGTATATAATAACACGAATATAGATAGAGTGCAATCTAAATTTTGTAAGGAGGGGCAGATTAATGAGGGAATATAATTTATCAAACACATGGGGCAATTTAGTGGATGATAAAAGTGCATGATCCTGTATGGTTGTGCTTGGTTTTCTTCGCCTCACGGAATAAACGTATTTATCCTGGTCGACGCTGACGTAACATGCAATCGATTTCACCTGTCTCCATTCACGCGATGAAAATAATAAACCGCGATTTCGTTGTCTAACGTGTTCACGACAGGACTTAAGGCTATGTAGCAACCTCATTTTCAGAAAGCGATTAAAATATCGGAATATCGTTTGTTCTGAACACGCTTCTCAAATCGTTTCAACCAGAAGCTTCGTTCTTCATCTTTGCAGCAATTATTCGCTTCAAATTACAGTCGTGAAAACTAAAACGAATACTATGGCTTTATTTGCTTTCCTTAGCAGGAACGCAATGTCCCGTTTCCATGCACGTAACACACACAGTGTTCGATACAGTATGACAATATATAACGTAATATTATAATATATTTAATATAATATATAATATTGTAATATATTTATTATTGTAAATATAATTATAATATAGTAAATAAAATATAAATATAATTATAATATTACATTGATGATATTATAATATATTTATTATTATAAATATAATTATAATATAGTAAATAAAATATAGTGAAAAAAATAAATAAATAGATGCTATATATATATATATATACTGATATATGTATATCACTATGTATAGTATATAATATATATTATATTTTTATATGTACTATATTATATGTATGTCATATATATATATATATATATATACAACCATGTCTCAAACCTCTATACAGCGCCATAATCCAAACATACATATACACCCACAAGCCAATATAATATAGTCTGCCATAAATTATTATTAATAAAACTAACTATAATTTTCTATATTTTATTGTATTCTTATTGCTAGAATACATACATATACACCCACAAGCCAATATAATATAGTCTGCCATAAATCATTATTAATAAAACTCTTCTATCTATAATTTTCTATATTTTATAATATTCTTGTTGCTAGAATACATACATATACACCCACAAGCCAATATAATATAGTCTGCCATAAATCATTATTAATAAAACTGACTATAATTTTCTGTATTTTATTGTATTCTTATTGCTAGAATACATACATATACACCCACAAGCCAATATAATATAGTCTGCCATAAATCATTATTAATAAAACTCTTCTATCTATAATTTTCTATATTTTATTATATTCTTGTTGCTAGAATACATACATATACACATAAGCATACATATACACCTACAAGCCAATATAATATAGTCTGCCATAAATCATTATTAATAAAACTCTTCTATCTATAATTTTCTATATTTTATAATATTCTTGTTGCTAGAATACATACATATACACCCACAAGCCAATATAATATAGTCTGCCATAAATCACTATTAATAAAACTCTTCTATCTATAATTTTCTATATTTTATTATATTCTTGTTGCTAGCTTGCGAATGTTTATGGAATTTTGTATCTCTATGAATTAAGTTCAGCAAGCGTGAATGTAAATAGAAACTTGTTTCATCTTCACTAGACATAATTTACCATCAGATATATCGTACTATATAAAATATTATATCAGAAAAAAAGCTCAGCTTTAAATATTCTACCGTACTCTCGTACATTGTACACTGTGTGTAGACTGTTGGAAACGATAAATTTCCATAGAATGCACCAACATCCGCAGTCAGCGTGTTACCTTAACCAAATACGAACTGCGACTCGCTAAATAACATAACAATTTTCGATAAACAAACCAACAATATATTTGCCATATACGAATGAATAAACACTATCGACAAACTGACAAATCACGTAAGAGGTGCGTGTGCAATAATTAGTAACGCAGATTTGCATGTACAATTTGCAATCGGTGTCCAAGAAACACCATGGAGGTGAGGTGGAAACGGAAGAGAACAGGGGACGCGAATTAAAACAGAAAGAAAGAGGAAAAAGGAACGGCGGCAAATTACCGTAATTATTTCTGCCCGAGCCCACGCGCCGCAGACGCGCGCGTCTTTGGTTTGAAGACGACTCCCATCGCTTCGCAAACGGCGCGGCGCGGCGCGTGACGCCGTGGCGTGGATGGGGCGTGCGATGGTGCGATGGTGCGATGCGCACACGGAAGGCAACACATTTTAATATCATCCAAGTGACGACGACCGACGACCGACGATAGACAACCGACGACGAGGTGACAGTGACCAGCTTCGATTACTCAATTTTGGATTTTTTAAAAAATAGACCTCCATGCCACGACGATGATCGTGTCACATATTTATCGAGCAATCTATGATTAAGTAACAGTTACACGATTCATCGTGTCGCGTGATTATTGCAGAGACGCCCGTGGTAGGACGTCGTCTGTTAAGCTTTGATTACACATTAGCATTCGCAATTTAATCTCGTTTTTTTTCTTATTTGTCGTATGTGGTAGAGGAGGAAGAGGTTCAACTGAAAGACCGAACATGGGTTTATCGTAATCTATAAATACACGAGCTCCTTTGGATTTCATAAGATTGCGTATCGTAATATTTCGCAATCGAAACTGTAAGGTTTCGTAAAAATGGAATCACGTGGCGATAGGAGAGAAATACTGGTCGAATCCTTGGAATTCCCTTTTACAGCCAGACAATTAAAAAGCTAAATAATGTAAATTGATTGGGAAAAAAATATTCGATAAAATGTTGTGAGATAAAACGTCGATAATGCGTTAATTTCCGTTTCCTGAGCAACACATCTCTAAGAGATTGAAGTTTCTACGTTCTGAGTACATTTTTATTCCACTCTGGTTCACTTCGGTTTCTATCATTTCGAAAATATCATAAAAATCAGGTAGATACTATTGGTAATCTTGCGTTGTTTTGGTGTTTGAATCATGTTTGAACATGCGTGAGGCCAACGTTCCACAAGTACTTCCAAGGATGATTGTTTCACACTGTACAGTTGACTGTACAGTTGACTAATCAACAACACCAAGAAACAATTAAGTTAATTTGAGATTAATATAAATTGTTCAAGCTCTTGCCTTGTTTTGATGAACCACGTTTCAAGTAATTTGAGGCCAGCAAGCAATAAGCACTTCCAAAGATGATTGTTACCCACTCTACAGTTGACTGTTGACTAATCAACAATACTAAAGTTCAATTGAATTGAATTGAGGTTAATAAAAATTGTTGAAGCTCTTGGTTTGTTTTAATGTACCATGTTTGAAGTAAGTTGAGGCCAGCAAGCAATAAGCACTTCCAAAGATGATTGTTCCACACTCTACAGTTGACTGTTGACTAATCAACAACACCAGGAAACAATTAAGTTAAATTGAGGTTAATGAAAATTGTTGAAGCTCTTGGTTTGTTTTAACGAACCATGTTTGAAGTAAGTTGAAGCTAGCAAGCAATAAGCATTTCCAAAGATGATTGTTCCACACTCTACAGTTGACTGTTGACTAATCAACAACACCAGGAAACAATTAAGTTAAATTGAGGTTAATGAAAATTGTTGAAACTCTTGCCTTGTTTTAATGTGCCATGTTTGAAGTAAGTTGAAGCCAGCAAACAATAAGCACTTTCAAAGATGATTGTTCTACACTCTACACTTGACTGTTGACTAATCAACAACACCAGGAAACAATTAAGTTAAATTGAGGTTAATGAAAATTGTTGAAACTCTTGCCTTGTTTTAATGTGCCATGTTTGAAGTAAGTTGAAGCCAGCAAACAATAAGCACTTTCAAACATGATTGTTCTACACTCTACACTTGACTGTTGACTAATCAACAACACCAGGAAACAATTAAGTTAATTTGATATTAATACAAATTGTTGAAGCTCCTGCCTTGTTTTAATGAACCATGTTTGAAATAATTTGAGGCCAGCAAGCAGTGAGCACTTCCAAAGATGATTGTTACACACTCTACACTTGACTGTTGACTAATCAACAGTACCAGGAAACAATTAAATTTAATTGAGCTTAATAACCATCGTTTAAACATTCATCTATAAATAAAAATGGAGCATACTTTCTGTTCAATCGTAGGTCCTTTACACACTTGCAACGTACGTATTTTCTTCTCACTTCAAGATAAAAGATCAATCGATTCAAAAGCAAGGTGTGCAGACACTGTTTCTTATTAAACACACTTGTGGAACAGTTTTAATAAGAAACTCGATCTGACCTTTCCTTCGCAAATGGATAGCTTTGAAGAAACTTGCTTTGTTATCGTACAGAATCGTCAGTGAACGTTCTAAAACTTCGCAATTAGACCTTGTCGCTGTTTCAAAGTATATCCTGCACCATGTGTATAGTGTTTAAACGCAAGCGCCAAAGTACAAAGTACAAAGTGACGTTTTTCTGAAGTTGTTCAAGTACTGTGCAAAAGCAACGAGAACCGGTGATGCGCTTGTGATTACACGGGCTACCTACAATGCACGCTTTCTACCTTCTTACAAGCACACAAGTTTTGTAATTATAAGTTTTTCCTTGTCAAAAGAGACCGTCATAAAAGAGCTGGAATTACTTTTGCTCTAAATTTCTCGAACTAATTATCTTAATCCGTCTATTAGGCGCGTACATCGTCTAAAGCTTGCCATGTAATTGCATCTAATTTGGAATTTCCACGTGTTCCAAGTTCGTAGATTAAAACTGCCACATACTTGGAAACAACGTACACGCGCGTTTCTGCTAACGTGGCCGAGATTCCTTGCATTTCGTTTGGAGGATCAGTTTGAGAACACAGCCGTGTTGGCAGTTGAATCTTTTTTTCTTTATTTGGAAGAACTTTGCCCATCGAGAATTATAATTAAATAATTCTGGCCTAGTACTATGTCGTGTTTCATAAGTGTTTCTCTATCTTTGATTCTAGTTGAATCGAATGATTAAATCTAAAGGGTAAAGTCTTCTCAGCCTGCGGATCTGATCCGTCGTGTCAAGCAATCGACTAACCAACGGGTTTTGGTGGTTGTTGACTCTTTTGCTATATCTGTTGCTATATTTTGTTATTTCTTCTCTTACTGTGGCTACCTTGAGATTGCGATGTATTGTTCCGTTGGTAACGTACCAAGGTGCATCTGTTAAGGATCTTAGAGTTTTCGATTGGAATCATTGAAAAATTTCTATGTTGGACGTACTTGCTGTTCCCCATAGCTGGATCCCATAGGTCCAAACAGGCTTTAATATGGCTTTATATAGCATTATCTTACTCTGCATATTTAAGTCGGAGCGTCTGCCAATCGGCCAATAGAATCTTTTTAGTTTTGATTTCAATTGTTTGGGTTTGTTCTTGATGAACCATTTTCCATGTCATTCTTCCGTCCAGGATCATGCCCAGATATCTGGCTCTTTGTTTGGAATTGGAATATTATTTATGGTCACCTGTGGGCAGTGACTGATTTGTTTTCACTTAGTGAAGGTTATATGACTGGATTTTGTTCATTTATTTTGATGGGCCATTTGTGGAACCATTTTTCCACAGAGTCGAGACTTCGCTGGAGGATAGGGGAGACAATTATCGGCTAATAAAGCTGCACCATCAGCAAATGTCGCTGTGGTTATCTCTGTTAAAGTTGGTAAATCGGCAACGTAGATGGTGAACAGCAGAGGTCCAAGGACACTGCCTTGGGGTATGCCAGCTTCTTCTATTGGAAATGTTGCGGTTATAGCGTCTGAGTATTTAATCAGGAATATTAGTTTTAAATCCTTCGCTCAGTCGCGTTGCGTCGTCGGTGCCCGTAATTCTGGCTCCCAGGACCTTGCTCCTACTCCCAATCGTCTCTTTCCTTAGGCCAGCTATTTCATCATTCCACCAATAATTCGCACATTCTCTTCCCCATCGATGGATGAACCTTCTTTAATCCAGTGGCACGTGTCGTTTCCAGGATAGTCCTTTCCGTAAGCGATCACCCGGTGCCTCCTCGTCATCCGTAACATCTGTAAATCACTTGCCACAGTATCCATCAAACGTCAAAGCAAATTTGTCCGTGTCAGCATCCCCTGTCGAATACACCTCGTCCTTTTGATTTTCAAACTACGAAGGACGCAGCTGTGGTCCGATGTCTACCAGACCTTCGATATCCTCCCACCGGCGTACTTCCTCGCCAGTCCCTTATTTACGCTGACAATATCAATAAACGTGCAGTCGGTGTATGCCATTTTTATCAGAAGGCTGTGGTTCCCCTGCGGTCGTTCTTCTTTCCACCCCACGCGGTAGCCTCAGAGTCGAAGTCGCCGGCGACTTTTTTACTGCATCCAACTTACGTTTTTCACTGTTGTTTATGCGATTTGAAAAATGGGACAGATTGTCCTTTTGCCGCGCAGGAAGCAGAACAGCGCGGTTGTAGTTTCGCTCATGCGAGCCTGATCGAGTTACCTGGGCGATCTTCGAGCTGGTTAATTCAAATAACCAGCCGGGAGGCCGTGATTTGGATTGAGGATTGGAAGTGTCGGAAGAACACCCGGTTTATTTCTCTTTCTCTCTCTTATTGTATTGTAAACCTCACTGATCACTAGACACGCGTCTACGGCAGTCGGCGGCAGAATGATAATGTCCAGTTAAATTGATATTGGACAGCACAATATCAAGGACCTGCACTTTGGGCCAGTCGAAAGTAAACGTAGTTTTTCAACAAACGTAACTACGGTTCGCTTGAAATTACCTTCCGGTGTGAAGCTGACTCGAACGATTCGCAGGAAGCCTAGGAGTAACGTAAACGACAATCACAGATGAGGCAATTTAACAGCAGCCGGCAGCTTTCTGCGGAAGGAAATTGAATTTACCGTAGCGCCGCTTCGTTCGCGGCAATCGCGAACAGCGGTGAAAAAGATTCCGCGATACAACGAAACTTACACCGGCCATTCTCCAGCTGAGTAACGATCAATTACGAAGGAGAAAGATATTATCGAGGAAAGTTACGTTTCACGGAAATAAATCAACTGTACTCTCGTTACTTTTTTTTCCCAAACTTATGCGTTATTATTTGCCTCTTGTATTTGTCAGATGTTGAATTTCATCCATAGCCGATCGATACAATTTTCATTGATTCGTATAATGTTCGTGGCTGATTGGCGGTCAGCTATAATTTTGCTACGTATTTTCTTCGTTGTAGCCAGTCGTAGTCGCCGCCAGTTGAAGAGAGAACTTGCGTTTCGACCCTGCTGTTTTTTTTTTTTTTTTTTAATAATGTTTATCAAACCAGAAAAATAAGTAATACAGTTTTTATGATACAAACGATGAATTTCGATTGAGGCGGTGGTTTATGCGAAAGTACCGATACGCGACGGTACGACATAGCCGTACAATATCGTGCGTCGGAATTACACTTTATTTCAGCGTTACAATTATAATATTAAGCCGCTAATTAATATTTGATATTAATATTTAAGCCGCTGTGCGGCGGTGCTTATGTATGATATCGTTCATTTTTCTTATTTCTGTCCTGGGAAACCTGGTTGTGAAAACAGGTCAGTTCGGTGGTCTACTTTTCGTTTAGGTGGGACTGTGGGATTTTGGGAAGGGGTGGTGGAGAGAGGGGTATCCTGTACAATTATTTACAATTATTTACAATTATTTACAATATTTTATCTGGAGGGAGATTTGAACGTTGTCGTTTTGTGGCTCTCTCTTTTGTTATTTTTTATGGTTTCGGTATCCACCAATATTTTCCGGTAGTCCCTGTCTTAGTCGCAGAGGGAGCGGGATTCGTATCATAACGCCGTATATTCGACCGCTAGCGAAACAGGCAAGACTCGTTGCCGCCGTAGTGGCCCTCTGGTGCTGACGCCCTTACGACCGCGTTGATGCCCTTCCACCTGTCGGGGTCCTGTTGCCACCGCTAATTTATTGAACTAATTTAGCATATTTCGTGTAATAATACACACGTACGTAGGACATACGCTGGCAATTAAAAGTTTGCTAATATAAATGCAATTTGTAGGGTGCTGGAAATGAGCAGAAAGGGATAATTTGGTGCAACTAATCAGATTCGTAATTGCATAACGTATTCGGTTATTTCTTCATTTAAGAAGTTAAGGAATTTTACTTTGTGAGATGAGTGAGAACGCGGATAAAGTTCAATTTCGGTAAACAGACGCGATATAGAAAAATGCAAACAGCGTGTCCAAAGTAAAATACTCGTCGTAGTGTCAGCATTATAAATCACGCCAGTAAATATGAATTCTCATAAAAATCTGTACATTTCACTATGACGCATAAAAAAATACAAACAGATGACAAAGAAGATTCCAGAAAATCGCTAGAGATTACCTTGGGCGCGTAACACACGATAAAACTGCACAACGATCGTAAGCTCCGTGGAAATAAATCGAACCGGAAGCCGAGCGTACGTAAGTAAATATTTCCCATGTATCTATCGTGTTTTTAATAAAAATTGTATTTCGCTCAGACCGCTGTCGAGTTACAATAGCGGGAGATGCCTGAGAAAGTTCCATTCAGAATGCGCAGTGATCACGACAGACTTGTTGTCCGGTTGCTGGCGTCTTTCCGCGAGACACGCGGCAACGTGAACGAACGACAGCCAACGTAATAGAATTAGCGATCGTTACCAGTTAGCGCTATTTTTGTAGACTACTTCAGCGAATCTGGGTGCCGCCCGTTTCCCTTTCTGCGAATGTGACATTTCTCGGTACGACGTACGTATTATATGCCGACGCGTTGCCGGCCTTTGTGCGTTTCTTTGGAATACGAACGCTATTTATCGTCACCGGTTCGATGCAAAGTAGCCAGTCGAACGTCGCCACGTTTCAACGCTGGCAAAGACAATTTTCCAAATTTTCCTGCTTCTTTTTGTATACAGAATCCATCATTATTATGTTTATGTGTTTTCGTCAAGTCGTCGACAAAATTTGCCGTCCTGGTGCCGCTCACTCTTTCGCACCCTACCCCGGTCAAGGCCGATGTAGGGTGACGGGGAGCGTCACAAGAAGTGGTGAGAGGTGAGTGGTCTTGGCAGATACGGGCCCACCAACTTCTCCGAAGTTCTCCGCACCGGATCGGCAAACTGGCGGCTGCCAAAGGCGCCGACCAGTCACCACCCGGCTATAGAAGAATATCAGATTCATCGGGGCTTCCCAGGGCGCGGTCCTACGCCCTGAGAACCCATGCCCGCCTCATGCTCCCCAACCTAACCCCAATCTAATCCCATCTTCCAATCGTAAATATTACACCTTGTTTTATTAATTCACACATGCCACACACGTATAAGTACTCAATTCGGGAGCGCGCCAAGACACGTCCACACCCTACAACGTCCCGAGCCGAACTCAACCCCACAAAACCCTTTCTTTTGCGTGAGAAGGGGAAAATGCAATTATGCACACCCAGAAACCGGCATCTCTGAGTTATGTAGCACTCGGCAGGTGACATCGCCATACCAACTAAAACCTTCCTCGTTCCTTTATTTAATTAGACACGGACAACCCCTGCATTGCCAATCAGCATTCATCAGGGTTGTCCTTAACCGCGTCGCCTCCTATTAGTGTTGCGTACTGGTGCCGCTCTTTCTATTAGCCGACTCCAGCGCCTTTTCGATCTTCCTTCTGTAAATCATAATTCCTTTACAGTATTCGTTAAATTTCTTCCAGAATTCGTCCTTACTTGTTGCTACTTCCATAAGATTGTCCACACGTATCCTGACGCCCACGAAGTTCTCAAGTTCAATTCTTCTATTTATCCATTTGGGGCACACAAATAATACATTCGGGTCTTCACCGTCCCAGCACTTAGTGTCGACCTCCTTACCGATCCTCTTTCGGTAGCTGTTGAAGATACCGTGCCCCGCTAACATTTGCATCGTAAAGTGATCGATGTTTCTTCTTCTCTTGGCGAAAATGGACGCATTTCCTATCAACTTTCTGGTGAAGTTGTCCTTTTTGTAATTGCTCCATTCCGCTGGCCACTCCAATAGGGCTTTCTTTTAATATGATGTATCTATCGATCACCTCACCCTCAACAGTCCTGCTCCTCTCATAAATCTTGGTTCTCTCATAAGATTCTTTTAACATCTTGATTTTAATATAGATCGGTACATCTATATTAAAATTCCTCCAAATTGAAAAGTATCGAGAGCTGCAGAAAGAACACAGGCTACGTCCCTATCACGGCAACTATTTATCTTTGTAAGTAATAGTATCAATTATAGTGGACCTATCACCTACACATTCACTCCCCTAGGACATAACCTAAAACTATCCTCGGTCTTTTTGGCTAGGCTCGCAGGTTTCTGTATATCTGATATAATGCCCCTCCTCATTGGACCACACACCTCTGCATAAGAGATATCGTTTCTTTTTATTCTCTTGGTTATTTCCGTTTTGGGCGCGGGGGGAGGCTCGGTGTTGTCGCCACGCCCGGTTCCCGGGCCTCCCTCGATTGCAACCGAGACGGTCAATCGTAGAGGTTTTAGTCGATTGGAGATATCAAGGCGCTACTCTGCTCTTCGCGGCGAGACTGGACCACGTTACCATAGAGCTACTCTCTTTTCCTACCACTCCTCTCACTACAGGGGCCAGGGAACCATCTGTACTGGTAGTAACCGCCATCACTCTCGGCTGCACCCTGCCGCTATTTATATTGTGGGTGCTCGCATCCTTCCTCTTCATCGTCTCGCTAATGTCTTCACTGAACTCGAGGAGTTTTGTGTTTTTCCTAACTGATCGGGAAGTTCTTCTCGCGCCTTCTTTGCTTCCTATACTCTTCTCCGAGCTGCCACTCGCGACTTCACCGTCGCTATCGTTGCAGCTATGTTGATCCCCGGTCGTATTTACCGATCGAGAGGTGGCCCCGGGACCCACCCTCCTCTCGTCGTTCGCCCAGTCTCTTGATCACCGCCGGGTCGAGCCTGGTACGCCACTCGAACCACCGACCGGGCGATCATGCTCCCCATCTTTTTTTTTTGCGCGCGCGAGAAGAGGAAAATGATATTACGCATACCCAGTGACCTGTATCACGGGGTTATGTGGCACACGGACAACCCCGGCATTGCCGATCAACATTCATCAGGGTTGTCCTTAACCGCGTCACCGTATATTTAACGTTGCGTTCTGGTACCGCTGCTCCTGTTCGCTGACTCCATTGCCTTTTCCATTTCTCTTCTGTAATTTGTTATCAATTTACAAAACGCTCTAAATTTTGTCCGATACTCGTCCTTGGTAACCACGGTATCCACGCTTATCCTGACACCCAGGAAATTCTCGAGTATCAATTGTAGTGGACCTATCAGCCACACATACACTGCCCTGGGACGTAAGCTAAAACTATCCTCGGACTTTATGCCACACCTCACTTGGGACACACAAACAAGACGTGTCCTGCGTCGTCATTCGGATCTCCACAGTCCCGGCACTTAGTGTCGACCTCGTTACCGATCCTCTTTCTGTAGCTGTTGAAGATACCGTGCCCCGCTAACATTTGCATCGTAAAGTGATCGATGTTTCTTCTTCTCTTGGCGAAAATGGACACATTTCCTATCAACTTTCTGGTGAAGTTGTCCTTTTTGTAATTGCTCCATTTCGCTTGCCACTTCAGTACGGCTTTCTTCCTGATATCCTCAAGTTCTTCTTTTAATATGATGTATCTATCGATCACCTCACCTTCAACAGGCCTGCTCCTCTCATAAATCTTAGTTCTCTCATAAGATTCTTTTAGCATCTTGATTTTAATATAGATCGGTACTAAGCAGGCATCAATACTAAAATTCCTCCACTGAAAACTATCGAGAGCTGCAGAAAGAACACAGGCTACGTCCCTATCACGGCAACTATTTATCTTTGTAAGTAATAGTATCAATTATAGTGGATCTATCACCTACACAGTCACTTCCCTATGACATAACCTAAAACTACCATAAGTCTTTCTTTCTCGTAGGTTCCTGTATATCTGGCATAATGCCCATCCTCATTGGACCACATACCTCTGATTAAGAGATATCGTTTCTGTTTATTCTCTTAGTTATTTTCCTTAGCTTCCAGCGGAGAGATCGTTTTCCCCTTATTTCTAACGCCAGAGGACATCACTCTTCTATCGTCCCATTTTCCTCTTACTATCTCCTCCATCAGGGGGGGGGGGGTTGCGTGGAGACCTCTGTTTATTTTCCTTAGTCAACTTATCCAAGTGCTAAATAAAGTGGATAGTCCGTGGCTATAGTCATAGTCGTCATAATCCTAGCCCGAAAACCGTCCAAATGTTAGTTTAACCTCAACTTTTTTTTTCTTCTTTTTTACGCGAGGAGGGGGAAATGCAATTACGCATACCCAGTGACCCGCGTCACCAGGTTATGTGGGATTATGGCGTCGCCATACCCACCAAAAACCCCTCCTCTTCCTCAGCTAAACTAGACGCGGACAACCCCCTGCAAAGCCGTAAGCATTCATCGGAGTTATCCTTAACCACGTCGCCTCCTTTTAGTGCAGCGTACTGGGGCCTCTCCTTCTATTAGCCGACTCTCGCGCCTTTTCAATCTCTCGTCTGTAACTCATAATCCCTCTACAATATTCCTTAAATTTGTTCCAATGTTCGTCCTTTCAAGTTACTATTTCTATCCAGGTTTTCAACACCTATCCTGGCGGCCACAAAATTTTCCAATTCGATTCTTCTATTAGTCCACTTAGGGCGCACAGATAACACGTGCTCGGCATCATCCCTCGGATCTCCACAGTCCCAGCACTCTGAGTCGGACTCCTTACCGATCCTCTTACGGTAGCCGTTAAAGATGCCATGCCCCGTCAATAGTTGCATCGTGTAGTGATCGATGTCCCTTCTCCTTTTGGCAAAAATAGTCGCATTGCTTATCAAGTTCCTTGTGAAGTTATCCTTCCTATAATTACCCTACTCTGCTTGCCAATCCTTCAGGGCCTTCAACTTGATTCCTTCCAGATCTTCTTTGAACTTCGCATGTTCATCGATCACTTCACCATCAGCAGCTATGGTCTTATGCTTTTTCTCACGTTCTTACGTTGCCTCAGCATCTTCAGCTTAATGTGCATCGGTAAGTTGCCGGTCAATACACAAAGCGCCGCGTGTGATCAGTGCGGTAGACTGTGGATGTGATACTTAGGGCAGTACGTTGGGCCCTCTTTATTATCCTTCTGTTCTTGTCGTACTCCATCGTATCAGCCCACACAGGCGCACCGTATGGTACTATGGATTCGTATGGTACTATTCGCCGTCTCACTCGCCTTTTCTACCTCCCGTCTGTAGCTCATAATCGCTCACAGTAATCTTTAAATTTGGCCCAATGTCCATCATTCCGTGTTGCTATTCCTAACAGGTTTTCAACGCCTATCCTGGCGGCCACAAAATTTTCCAGTTCGACTCTTCTGTTAGTTCACTTAGGGCACACGAAGGGCCCCCTAACCTAACCCCAGGTACACCTCGTCGTACCATAAATACTAGCACACCCTGTATAAATACACGTCGATTCGATCGTACGTTCGAAAGGCGATAGAAAAATGCTCGCTCGATCGATCACTTTACGAGACGAACTTTCGACTATTCGCAACGGACAGAAGGCAGTCGTCGCGCAGGAAAATGAATTTGTAAATCGAGGAAATTGAATTCGCGAAACGTGTTTCGCCTCTATATCGTAATTATAATTATCGCAGGACGCGCGACGACTTTCTACGCGACTGAGATTATCCGACGTTCGCGGAGAAATCGATATCCAAGCAAGCGGAGATCAGCCCGCGTCCATCGTTCTATTTCTGACCCGCATTAATGCGTACGTCGTTTGCAATGCAAATATGCCGCTCGCGTCGTTGCAATTTATCGGAGCCTCGCTGCATCGATCATAATCACGCGCAACGACGCGTATTCCGTCGTCCGAGGACCTGGTGGAAAGCATCAGGAAAATCAAATTCCCTGTTACCTGCGCCCGTGTGAACACGCCATTATCAATTCGCTGCATTTTTAATTCGTTGCACCGTGCGAACATCCGATCCCGCTTCCGGTTTACCCCCACCACATTCCATTACATTCTGTTTCGCTTTGCTCGCGAGCTGCCACACGCGATTACTCGGGACGCGAATAAAAATGACAAATTAGCGGATTTTGCGATCCGATCGATACGATCGATCGATCGATCGATCGATCCGGTTTTCACGGTGCAGCGAGAGAAGGTTAGGCGAACGATCTGCGAAGTTCTGGTCTGCGGTACATGTGCAACATATATCGCGATCATCAATTGACAAAAGATGGCGCAGGTTCAACGACCCCGTGTCTCATCCGTTGCCAGCCGGCCGCGCGATTTTAAAGATCGCTTCGCTTCGCGATGTAGAACGTGATCGATTAATCATCGAACGCGAGACACGCGGAGATCTTCTTCCGCGATCTTTCTCGAGATAACATTGTTCTCTAATTGACGGTTTCATCGAACTCGTTGATTCGATTTCTGTCGTAACGGAAAATTGCCTATCGATCGAATCGGCTGCTCTTTGCAGCTCATTTAATATTTCGAACGTGTCGATCGGAAAATAACGTCGAACGAGAATGGAACGTGGAAAATGGACGGAGGCGCAAGTGCTGCGAATAATTGCGAGCCGAAACGCGTCTATTGCGCTAATCCTGCAATGTTTCGAGCGCGATCGTTCAATGTACCCAAGAAATCGCTTTTCTAAAGGGCAGATTGAACAACTGGTGACGTTAGGCGAAGAATCATGGCCTTTCATGAACCAGATAGAAGACAGAAGGGTGATTTTTCAAGCACAAAATAAACGTTTCGGTACAAAAATCTGATTCCCGGGCTTCGGAACGGTGGCCAGTATATCGAGCTGTGATTTCAACGGCGAATTCTGGCAAACTAGTTTACGGTAGAGAAGACAACGTTAAACTTGACGGAGAAGAATAAAATCCGCGCGGCAGGATGTTAAAAACGAAACTTTAAACGAGTCAGCGGTTGCGGTAATTGAAACGGTCGGAAATAAAGGAAAATTCGGGAAACATTGAAGGAAAATGTAAGAAAATTAGTTTGTACGTAACAAGCCGAGTTTGCGTTTCTTCGCGGCCAAAAGAAGAAAGGAAGAAACAATTTCCAAGAGAAAGTATCTCCATAGTTCGCTTTTCTATTGTAACGCGAAATTGCGCGAACGATTCTGCCACCTTCTTCTTCGAATATCACGAGAAAACCAGAAATAGAACTGAGCTTGCAATTATATTCGCCGTACTACTGTGAGTACGTGAAGTAGACTCCATTTGTCTGAACTGATCGGAAAATAAACAGATAGCGTAAGTGGAATCCACGTAATAGGAGTTGTGGTTGCTTCTGCTCGTTATCTACGATCTCTCAACAAACAATGGCTAACAATAAGTTTCAACAGTAATAGGTTGAGTAAGTGGATTACGTTAGCAAGAGCACGGCAAGAGCAACGCACTGAAAATATAGGAAAATCCGGGAAATATCGATTGAGAAGGTAATAACGAAATTCACATGGAGTTTGTATTTTTCTTACAGACGAAAACGCAATTCCGAGGGGAAAATCTCATTTCTAAGAGGAAGATCTCTACTTCTTTTCTGTTATCATATGAGATTGCATAAACAATCTTCCTTTTATCTCTTCCGTCTGTAATTTCGTTTTTACCGACGTTACAGCTTTCTGCTATTTTTTAATCTCAACAAATTCTTCAATAATCTTCCAAGTTTGTGGAATATCATTCGACAGATTTTTTAACGCTTCGTGTCATTCAGATCGTCTTAGGCGAAGCAACATTTAATATAAATATGGAAGAAACGAAAAATTTGTTCAAGTTGGTGGAAAATGATGCAATGTGAAAATTGTAAGAATACGATTGAATTTATAATTATTTTATAGAATTGTTCATAGTATAATATGTAATTTACAATTGTTCGACAGGTTGTGTCGCGGCGTTGAAGGTTGATGAAATCAAAGATTGTGAGAAATATATCGGTTCGCGAGTTTCTTACTTCGAACGAGAATTTTCACTGCGACGGTGGCATCTGCCTGAAATGTACAAACCTCGCACTGTCTGTGCTCGTGGTGCGCAATTAAAATAGATAAAAATGGTAATTACATTGAACGAGAATAACGCCGTTTATTGTACAAATAATTTAAAAAGACATAGCGGACGGTTGATAGCAATTCACGGTTGTTGCTGGTTAGTAACACCATTACGACGAACGAAACGTTACGATCTAAAACAACGCACGCTCAACATTGAAATAAACGTTGCTAAAGTAAAAGACTGGAGCACTTGAGCGACACTTAGCACGTGCTCACCGCCTCATGTCGAAGAAACAACGGGGTTCAAATAGGTTTCGCCTTATAATTGTCCGCAGTGCCGTATCTACTTTATCCGCGACACTGTGAAAAGTAATTTGCGTTGAAACTAAAACGACGAGAGATACAGTTAACCTGTCAACTGGGGAATTTAGTGTCAGAATTCCCTTACGTTGGTTAGAATCGACGAGTATATACGTGCAACGCAGGCCACAGATGCTCGTATTATAAATTTGACGGAAAAGGTAAAGCGAAACGAACGAGGATTATATTTTGGAGAAATAACGATAAGAAATTAACGATTCATCGTTGAAAAAGGTATCGTTGTTGGAAACAAAAATTGCCGAAGAAATAATGAAATTGACAGATGAACGAAATTAAGGAAGAAAAATTCCAGAAATTCAGTTGATTTCAGCGTGGCATTTTTCAAAGCAAGTTTGTACGTACAAAGTGGCGTTTCGCAGGTCGAGCTTTGAAGAGGATTTGCTTTTGACGATACAGCTGCTACAAAGTTGTTTAAGCTGCTATAAAACACGAAACAATCTCGGGAATGGCAGCCGATATGGCAGCAAAGAGAATAATCAAATAAACAAATAATCACGCTCTTTTGTTATAACATTTGTTTAAAATAATAGGTTTATTGAAAGTACAAAGAAAACGTACCACTAAATATCATTTTATGCTAAATGGCATAAAATGCCATTTTCTTTCACGCGACGAGTATATACGTCAACCACACTGAAAAGAGCTTCGCATTGACGTGTATATACGTCGGACGCAGTTAACTGGTTAACTAGGTGACGCGGTAAGTCGAACAGGATAATTTGTTCGGTCGGCGTTCCATCCGGCGATGAATTGCGTTCCGTCGCGTCGCGACGACCTGAAACGGAAGTAGAAAGTGAAATCGACGTTCCGGCGCAGTCGGATCTACGGCGATGGCCCCGAAACTTTCTATCGTCGCGGATCCTCGTTTGGCTGATGAATTCGTTTAACCAGATAGCTGTTACGACTTGTTGGAATAGCGTGTACTTAAAATGTGTGGCGAAAAGTAAACGATGACGAGTATACTCGTCAAACACAGAGTACGCGTGGCTGTTGTAATAATTAAATTGCGATGAAACGACTGTTTTATTTCTTAATTTTATTACCGACAGGGCTCGTCGTATCACAAAATATTGCCATTTCTTCGNTGACGAGTAAACTCGTCGAACACAAAGTACGTGTAGCATCGAATTAAATTACGACGAAACGGCTGTTTTATTTCTTAATTTTATTACCGACAGGGCTCGTCGTATCGCAAAATATTACCATTTCTTCGTGACGAGTAAACTCGTCGAACACAAAGTACGTGTAGCATCGAATTAAATTACGACG
Source organism: Bombus cullumanus (assembly GCA_014737535.1). NCBI lineage: Eukaryota > Metazoa > Arthropoda > Insecta > Hymenoptera > Apidae > Bombus > Bombus cullumanus. The sequence goes on along the minus strand of JACXIX010000010.1, from coordinate 2,653,752 downwards.
AAACGGCTGTTTTATCTCTTAATTTTATTACCGACAGGGTTCGTCGTATCGCAAAATACTGCCATTTCTTCGTGTCGAGTATACTCGTCAAACACAGAGTACGTGTGGCTGTTGTAATAGAATTAAGTTATAAAGAAACGGCTGTTTTATTTCTTAATTTTATTAACGACAGTGCTCGTCGTATCACAAAATATCGCCATTTCTTCGTGACGAGTATACTCGTCAAACACTGAGTGCGTGTAGCAGTCGTAATGTGGAATTAAATCACGACGAAACGACTGTTTTATTTCTTAATTTTATTACCGACAGTGCTCGTCGTATCACAAAATATTGCCATTTCTTCGTGACGAGTATACTCGTCGAACACAGCTAACTGGTTAACAGGGTCTCGTCACGACGCGACCCGTACAACAAATTTACTTACTCGCACGCATTTATATCGTACACGTTGCCTGGGAAACTACACAACTAAAAGAAAAAGAGAAAAAGAACACGATTTTTCACCATTTTCCAAACGTCGTACTCTTCCATCAATCGCGAACAGCGCTTGTAGCAAACGAACACTGTGACTGCCAAAAAACAATTTTTTCAAAAAGAGAAGACAGCTTGCGCGTTTAACGTGATGCAAACTCGTGAAAAGGAAAATAACATTCGTAGAAAAATTCCGTCGTTCGGAGGTTCGTTCGTCCGTACATCGTGAAAATTGAAAAATTAAAAAATTGCAAATATCCGCGCTCGTGACAGCGAGAAATACAACTTCACGAAAGTCTGTCGCATCCACGATGCCATGAAACACGCTGTAACTTTTAATCGAACTTCTCTCCTCTATCTCGTACAGTTTCTGAAATATTCACGATACTATGAAAATTCGAGATTTCTTCGATGGAGTATCTTCACCGCTGGCCTGGTCTCCCAGCAGAAGGAAGACATCGTCCTCGTCATTAGCATCGCATAAACCACGTCCTCGCAAAGTTTCAAATTTTTCCCAACTTCCCTTGTTCGTAAGTTGAGCTAACTGTTGACAGACTCTTCTTATAACGCCATTAAAAATTACCGACCTCCACGTTCCCGCTATATTTTAGGAAAATCAGATACGAGTTATCTCGTCTTTTCCTTCGAAATTACTTAATTTTGTGAATATAATTTAAATTACGACAAACTATAATAAATTCAAAATTATCGTCGTCAGTTCTTTTTTTTATCTGCGAGCCGACACACCGTGCACGCGTGTGCGCGATAAAGTGCATCGATGCACGAGCCTGCACGCGAATGCCGGCGGAAATGTCGTTGGCGGCGAACGCTTTAAATTTTAAATGTCGCAGTCCGGAAAGCGTGACAGTAACCAAACGCTGCGCGTCCTCGCCGTATTAACCTGGTAACTGTAAATGGATGTAATTACAGTTAAGTCTCTTGTCCGACATGATCTCCCTTTTTCTCTCTCTCTTTCTCTGTCTCTTTCTTTCGTTCGGCATTTTACGCGCCAAGTCGTCGTAACATGATTTCATCTCGTTACGCGGCATTCATTTCGTCTGTTCCGCTGTGTACGCGATTTTCGAGCGGTTCGCTCGTGGTCAGGCGAATTTCAATTCCTCTGAACGCGACCACGCAGCTTTGCAAAGTCGATGCGAGCCTCTGGTCGAGTTAGTTTTTCCCATTGAAACAAGCTTTTCCTTTGAATGGAAATTAAAGCGCGCGCACACGTGGTCGCGCGAGCGTGACGTCTGTTCTCTATAATTCTCTATGCATTTTCAATGGAATCGTGTACATTCAGTCGTTTCAGCTGAGAAAGTGAAACGTTGAAACGAAGTATTCAGGGTATACAGGCCGCGACCGAATGACATTACAAGCCGGGCACGAGGCGATTGCCAATGAAGAAATAAGAAGAAAATGTTTAAAACGTTTCTAAAGGAAGCGGATTTGGAATTGAGCACAGAGAAGATGACGATAGTAAGAAACGCGCGGAGACGTTATGGGAGATGTTAAGGAAAATATGGAGCTGAGAGGGGACACCCGAAGACTGGAGAAAAGGCGTAATGTGTCCGATTTACAAGAGGGGAGACAATGGAGCAGTGAAGAGCTACAGAGCTACAAGAGGGACACAGCGTGTAAGATTCACGCAGGAATACTGGACGCGCGGCTGAAGGTGTGGAGGTCGAAGACAAACTGGCGGAGAGCCAATTCGGGTTTAGCAAAGAAGAGGAGCGATAGACACAGCGTATGTATTGAACCACGCGATGGACGAACGATTAAGCGGAGAAAAAGGGGAGCTGTATGCATGCTTGGCGGATTTAAAGACAACGTCTGACAGAGTAAGCAGGAAAAAGTTGGAGGAGAGAATGAGGGGAATGGGGGTTAACGAGAAGTTAATCAGAAAGGTAAAAGAGATATACGAGGAAACTAGGAACGTGGCGAGGATCAGCAACCATAACACAAAAGAGTTTTGGACGGTGAGGGGAGTAAGAGAAGGGTGGGTGCCCGTTGTCTGTGTGGCAGGGCTGGAAGAGGAATTAAGAAGAGGTCAAGTAGGAGGCACAGTGGTAGGAGACAGTAAGGTATGGTCACTATCGTATGCAGATGACATTGCGTTGATGGCGGACAGAGAAGAGGAGTTAAAGGAAACGTTGAAGAGGTTTAGAACATTTCTAAAGGAAGCGGAACTGGAATTGAGCACAGAGAAGACGAAAATAGTAGTCTTCGGGAAAAAGAGGGAACAACAGGAGACAAAGAGAATGGAGGTGGGGTGAGCAAGAAATTGAAGAAGTGAAGATATTTAGGGTACAGACTGCAGACAAATGGCAGTGATGAGAAACATGTTCAAGACGGAAAGAAGAGGGCAACGATAGCGATGAAGAAGACATGGAGCGTAGGAGAAAGGATACTTAAGTTGGACTGGAAGAGGGGAATGAAGATGTTTGGAGCACCGGTAGAAGAAAGATCAGACAGAATAAAAAGGAGATTTGTGAAATGGATTCTAGGCTTAGACATAACAACGACGAATTACATTTTGATAGAGGGGTGCAAGATGGAGGAAATAAGAGAAGAGACACTGAAAAGAGCAGTAAGGTATGAGGAGAGAGCCTTAGAATTGAAGGAGGAATTGGTAACGGAGTGTATAAAGGAGGGGGAAAGGGTCAAGAAGGGAAAAGGGCGAGAAAAAGAGGAGGCGAGAGAGGGAAGGACACAAGTGGATGCAGGAGATGGAGAAGAAAGGATGACAGCAGACCAAATCGTAGGAGAAAGAAGGAAGAAAGAAACAGAGGAGAGGGAGAAAATGATAAGGATATTACAGAAACATAGCCAAAGAAGAATTACCAAAGTACGTAGAAGGGAAGATGAAATGGAAGGACAGAAGTATGTTAGCAAGATTTAACCAGAAGCAAAGGGGACACTGGAAACAGGAGGGAGAAAGAGGATGCAAATTATGCAAAAAAGGAGAGGAAAATTTGAAACATATATATTAGAGGAATGTGAGATAACAGGAGGAGCAAAGAACATGGAAGGAACACTAAATGAGACTGGAGAAGGACTGGCAGAATTGAGAGCGATGATAGAGAAGAGAAGAGTAACATAAGATGGGGAGGAACGACAGGAAGGGAGTGAATTGTATTTTTCTTGCAGAAACGTTTGGCTAAAGCATCGCCTGTGGAGTGAGTTAGCGAGTATGATAAGCAGCTGAGGATCTTTTCAGATCTTTTTGAAGCCCGGGACAGTAAGAAATCGGATTGAAAATCTCCTATACCGACCGCGTCAGTGAAAAACTGTGTTACCGACTGAGATTTCGTCTTCGGATATTTCGCGAAGAAACGTTACTCGACCTATTGCTTCTCATTTAGAAAAAACAGGCGCGTTAAATAAATAAAACGTACGTCTACCACTCGCAATGTTTATTTCAATAAGAAGATTCAAAAATGACCGATTACTTAGCTATTGGAAAGAGGCGGAGAACAGAGGAGAAGAAACGATGAGATTTCTATTGAAATAATTTTCGTCGCGCTGTCGAACATTTAAAAACAGTTAAACAATTCCCTCTGCTAATTTAATTAATTGCTCTGTATAATTCGATGTTGTACTGAGTCTCTTATTTCCATCTCAGTCCCGATTTAATCAGCTGCATTTTATCAATTTTTACAGCGTTGCGTGTACGGTTTCACGCGTATTATGACATTAATTTCGAATGGCAACGCTGCAGAGTTAGGAATTCGATATTGCACTGTTGTTTCATTGCGCCTCGGCGTGCGCGTGACAGGCAGCGCCACGTGAAATGTTCCCAAAAAATTCCAATTTCATTCGGGAACGAAGCTTAGAAAGACAGAGAGAGAGAGAGAGAGAGAGAGAGAGAGAGAGAGAGTCCCGTGGAATTCGTTATATGTTTCTATACTACACAGGCAAATATTGATTTTCCACTTTAAAATAGAGAGCTCTGAATTGAAACACTGAATGGCATCAGATTGACACATGCAATTTGTACCTCCATTTCGGACGTATGTTCAAACTCGAAGATCGCTGAGAATTTGTTGAAATTAATCACCGTAGAAATACTTTTTATACTGTCTGTATATCTGGCCATTTTTCAGATACTCGTTAATATTTTCACGAACATGCTTCACCTCTATGAAAATTCTTCCGCAGGCTTCTAAGAACGCGCACGTACCTTTCAATTGATACCGACAAAGAGGCTGCGGGCCAACTGGATGGCGCGTCCATCCGGAGAAGATTTTTACCGTAGCGAGACGTCTCGCTGGAAATACAGTGAGTTTCATCGGAAACGGTCGATTTGTTGGTATCAATGTGCAGTTCGGGGACGTTCGCGTGGGCCGATTAAAATGAAACACTCTGTATGTATTATTTTATTATTTATTTAGTCCGTGCCTTTCGGCTTTGGACGAACTTTCGGTTTACAAACTTTACGTTATCTTACATTTCATTAATTGCACTTATCCTGTCACCTCCTCCTCCTTTTCTGTATTATCTCCTCTCTCCCCTCATTTGATCCCTCCTCTGCTCTCCTCCCTTCTGTTCTTCTATCCCCTTCGTTTTCTGTGCCTTCTAACATTTCCATAAAATAATTTTTCCAATTTAATTTTCCTCTTCCCTTATATCTTCGTCTACAACCTCTCTTCCTCTTCCATATTTGTTTATCACCCTGTACGTGTTCAACACCTGTGCCTGATAGCTAAATGTTGGGCTGGCAACTAAGTGAGTGCGGATTTTGTCATTAGGTGATACTGACAACATCCGCAATCACTTAGTTGCCAACCCGATATTACGTAACACGTGGAAATGATTATTTTAATCGTTGTAATAAATCTACACTACACGTACGATGACGCTACTATCTTCATCATTGCCGTCACTATCACGAAACACGACTTATTGTTAGATCACGATAAAACACTGATACGACAAGCTATTGGGTGCTAAGTGTTTTTAAATTTCACTGCTATCTGCCCCAATACTTGGAGCTTGAAACCTGCGTGCTCGAAATTTAATCCAATTCGTAATAGTTCTTCGACAGCTCCAACTTAATACGTACACTTGATTACGCCATTTTCCTGCTATATCGAGCGTTGTTTCATGTTGTGCGTTGTATTAATTTCCGGCCGCTTCAAACAAGGTACAACTACGTTTCACGTGGAACGATCGAAGAGAGCTTCATCGTCGATTTTTCCGACGTTTTTAAATTCTATTGAAATTTTCTACTCGTCCGATTGTGTCCTTCGCCGCAGTAACGTTCGGTTGTCAGTTTCGGACAGCTGAGGTGTTAAATTTGTGTTGTTTGCCGTATGCATGATTTGTGTTTGTAGGTGGTTTTCGTACGGTCGTGTTGCACGATTGACGCGTCTTCGTTCGTGAGTTTATTTGTCTGTGAGACAAATTGCACGCACGTGCCACACAGGTGCAACCATCGACCAGTTGTGAGAATGGCGACAGTGATGAGGCTCGTTGGTATCATCAGAAAGAGAAGAAGAGAGAAGTTGCTTGATGATAAATTCAAAGCTGAACTTCAAATGACTTTTGGTTCTAATTATAGCGTAGAGCGAAGTTTCAAGTATCGACAGTTTACGTATTCTTAGCTTTCACTGCTACTTCTTAACGCAGGTTGTCCGTTATGAACGTTGCTTAATATTACTCAGACTACGTTTATCGTTGTTATATAAAGTTTAGAAGAACTAAATTACATAAATGCTTGGACTTGAAATAACATAAACACTATAAATACACGATAATGTAAATTGAAATATTGTAAATGTTATAAATATAATAGGATACGATTGCTGCTAAATATAATCTATATCGTGCATGGCGTCCTTGAAAGAGATAGTGCTCTTAAATAAAATGTGGTGGAACAGATAAATAGAAAATGAAATGAAATGAAATGAGGTAAAATAGAATGAAATAAAAAATGTATTTTACGTGGCAAATGTATATTTAATGAACATCAATATGATCTTTATATTTATAATACAATCTCTATATTGATATAATATATTATAATATATATATATATAAATACATACTATAAATATCAATTGAATATATATTATAAATATAATTTATAGTTGAACTCATAATATGTGATAAGCCAAGACATACACAAATAGACACAATGGCTATCATATATGTAATATATCATATATCATGAATATCATAAATACATATACAACAATACAACATAAATATATATATATTTAATTTCTATTTGTATTTATAACATATATTATAAATTTAATTTCTATTTATATTTATAATGTATATTATAAATTTAATTTATATTTGTATTTATAAAATATATTATAAATTTAATTTATATTTGTATTTATGATATATATTATAAATTTAATTTATATTTGTATTTGTGATATATATTATAAATATAATTTCTATTTATATTTATAATATATATTATAAATATAATTTGAGCTCATAATGTGTGATAAGCGAAAACATACACAAATAGACACAATGGCTAGCATATATGTAATATATCATATATCATGAACATCATAAATACATATACAACAATACAACATAAATATATATATATTTAATTTATATTTGTATTTATAACATATATTATAAATTTAATTTCTATTTATATTTATAATATATATTATAAATTTAATTTATATTTGTATTTACAATATATATTATAAATATAATTTCTATTTGTATTTATAATATACATTATAATTTTAATTTCTATTTGTATTTATAATATATATATAAATTTAATTTATATTTGTATTTACAATATATATTATAAATTTAATTTCTATTTATATTTATAATATATATTATAAATCTAATTTCTATTTGTATTTATAATATATATTATGAATATAATTTCTATTTGCATTTATAATATATTATATAATATATTTATTTATATTATAATAATATAATTTATATTATTTATAATATATTATATTTATAAATATAATTTGAGCTCATAATATGTGATAAACGAAAACATACTCAAATAGACATAATGACTATCATATGTGTAATATATCATATATCATGAATATCATAAATACATATATAATTAATTTATATTTTGTAATGTAATGTTCATATTTAATATATTTAATATATTTATATATTATATACATGATATTCATTGTGACTGTTTGTGTGTGCATTGGTTTATCTCGAGTTCAACCCACCGCAACAGTGACGCATACTGTTTGCATACTGATGCATCAATCTGTTGTAATACGTTTGTCTACCTTTGCACATATGTACGATGGATTTCTACGATTTCTCCTGGTTTCCAATCACATTTGTGTACAATAGTGGCAGATACTGCACTCGTTAGGTGTACAACACTGATACGCTTGATAATCTTTTGAGCAATATTTATCTGATATGTTAAATGCGCGTTTTTCACGCCATGCTGTTACGAAAAGTCGATTTTCTTATTTCCTTTCATCGCTCATCTATCGTTTTCCTTCGAAATCTTATATTTTTCAAGGACGTCGCGTGTAATTGTAAAACATTAACGCGACAGAAGATCAGCCTGATAATACCTCGTTTCGTAATTCGTTTTCTCAAAGATTTAGCATCGTTTCATTTCATTTTTCATGTTTCAAATTATTCGAAGGGCAAATCTATGGGACGAAGAGAAAAACGTAAATGAGAAAAATGTTATTATCTATATAACAGTTCTACATGTGAAATACTAATTTCATTAATCTAGTTTTCTGCTATGTAAAGTGGCTAAGCCATAGGTACATCTGCCTACCAATGGGAAACCTTATTAATTCACACAGGTTAATTCGTAGAATTTCCGCAGCCTATGCAAAGAGAAGCCATCAATGACCAGCTATTTTTGTATACGATCCCTGCACAAAACATTTCGCGAATCGCATTCGCCCGATGTATTTTCGAAAACAATGTAAAAATTATCTGACAATTGTTTAAACACGTCTATCGTTTTCAAAGTGACAATAAAATAACATTTGTCCGACATCTGCAAGTTTTCGTTTCTCCTTTTCACTTAACAAAAAAGAAAAAAGAAAAAAATGAAGTTTTTCATTAACACTAAGTTAGATTAACGTATTATCAAGTGAAATTAACATACAGTTCGACTACAGAAGTTTATGCAAATTTACATTTCTGCAAAGACAAAAAAGGAAGAACCTAATCACTGAGTTTGTTGCGCCCTCTAAATATTGTCACGAGTATCCACACATTTTGTCCCAGATATCTATTTTTCCCTATTTTTCCACCGGACAAAGGTTCAAGACGACTGCTACTTCCTAACAAATTATCGCGCTATCTTAAAAATACCAAATACAAAATAAAAAATGCTCCTCAAAAATGGCGCTTTTAATCGAATCTTGCGCCACCCAGCGATTGCGCGCTTCGGCGGTAGCAATTCTCAGCGTCCGATATTTCCGACTGAGAGTCGGTTTCTCCCGTAACACGCGTCCCTTGCGGCCAAAATCGCCAAGACGCCCCCATGCAGTTCTTAATCCCCATGCGAACCATTGCATCGTCCTCAGCGCGGATTTCATTTTAAATGTCAACGGCACTTGGGAAATGAGCTTTTTCGGATAACCAGTGGATATGCATTTTTTTCTGTATTTTTGTGGCTGCTTACCAGCCGTCTCAGATCTCCCAGTAATAATTGCTATGTCTCGGCAAACGCGTTTCCCTTCTCGCAAACTGATACAACAGCAACTTTCCTATCTTCCGGCCGCAGATTGCTGACTTTGCTCGCGATTTTCGCTTAAATCCAGCAATCGTTGTTACAACTTTAACCTGCCACGTTAGAAAGTCTTGTTGCTGTTCGTTCAAGTGCGCCGACTTTGAATGCTCGCAGCAAATACAACATTGAATCGTACCATCCACTGAAGCGTCGTTCATCTTCGAAAAGTCTCCTGACTCTTCGTAGATGGAACGCGAGTGTACGTGGAATTGTAAGAACAACTTGAAATCGTTGGTTACTCAGTATCCTAAAAATTCTACCAAATGTCCAAATTGGACAAATTGTGAATGCAAAGTATTAAATAAAAAATTTAAAAAAAAAATTTAGTATATCCAGATAGTATCTTTGGTAGGTTGTTAGCCATAGTACGATAATCAATCAGATAATCCAGCATTTGTCCATGCTACTGTATATTACGTTTATTCTGCATAATTTCGTGTAATATTTATACGCAAATTGCATCCAGAGACTACACACAACCTTCCACATTTTACCTACGATCCTGATTTTCATAATACTTTTGTTAAGGTATGGAGAGGATTTGGAGAGAATAAAAAGTTACAATTTATTAATAAATAATTAAGTAAATGTAGCTGTACATGTGCGTTACTCTCTGAAGGACTGGACAACACACTCGCTTGCTTGTTTGTTCTCTTCTAGTCGCTCCTTTGTCTCAACGGAGACCTGAACGTCCTGCGTCGCTCCCTCACTCCCACACGTACGATATAAATGTACTACCTACTTAACAACTGTATAATAAATAAAAAATAAATTAATAATAAATAAAAAATAAATTAAACTGTACAAAAGAAGAGCAGAATCAGAGGAAGCCATCGAAAGATCGGTCACGCAAACTGTCAGTCGACTGTCTCGAACTGCAACCTGATGCAATCGAGTCTCTTCGAGGCGTAGGTGAACGAACGAAGTTTCATTACAAACTCGAAAACGATAGGAAAAATGGTCCAAATCGGGCAAATTGCTGACGGTGGACCCTCGAATTTTTCCAAACTTGGTGCTCTTTTCGAACGAAGGAAGTGGGGAGAAAAGGTCACGTTATGCAAGGACAGATGGCCTTCAAGTGACCGTGAGCGAATTTCAAGCGTCCGACTGCTAATTCGTAGAGGAGCGTTCAAGCGTCTGAGCGCGCAAGAAAAGAAAAAAAGCAGCACGCTAATTGCAAAAAATTCCATGTCGTTCGGTTTTCCTTCGTTGTAAACGACTGTTCGATTCCTCGGACTATTTCTGAATCTTTCCATCTTCATAATTTTTTATGGTCGTATTGTTGCGTCGCAACGACAGTGTCTCGTACAGCGCATCTGCTGCGCTTTACGAACGTGCAGGTGCATCGTCGCGCACGTGTCCCTCGTTGTGTGTCATAGAAACGTGTCGCGATTTTGTTGTCGTTGTCGCGACACAATTCTTGTTTCTGTCGTGCAAGACACGTACCTTGTGTACCTGGTTGCATGTTCCAGTCCACGTGTTTTGGAAACGGAGTAGGTGGGGGGGGATGGGGAGGAGCGGACGGTTGATTGCGAGTAATCGAAAATCAATCGGAGCTTGTTTAATGTGGAACGATGGGAAGAAAGGAAAACGGGGATGAGAGGGGGAAGATTGATAAAGGAAATGGTGGAAACGATTGGAGATTGAACTTTCGATGAAACAAGAAGGTGTATCCGTTGAAAGAAATTGCATCGGTGATTGTATACAGTGGAAACTCTGTGGTTTTGTGCTTTCTATGGATATTGCGTTTCCATCGGATTGATAATATTTATTGAAAAATTAGTACACAATTGGAAATACAGCAACTGTCACGTTTAATCGTTTGACTGCGTAATAAAATTACTAAAACAGTCTAAAATTGTATGTTAGAGAGTAGTTTGTATTTATTCGCTGGATTCATTGTATTTGTATTCATTGGATGTTATGAATTGAAAAAGAAGATTGTGAAAGAAATTTAATGAAAAGTATATTCTATGCATGAAGCATATATTTATATATGTGAATATATGAATATACATATATTATATGGATATATGAATGTATCATATGAATACATGAATATATATTTATATTACATGAATATACGATATGACTGTATGAATATATAAATATTATATCATATGACTATATAATATGACTATATGAATATATCATATGAATATATGTATATATATGTTATAAATTTAAGAGTATATAACATGAATACATGAATATATTATATGAATGTATATATGTTATATGAATATATGAATATATAAATATTATATCATATGAATATCTGATATGACTATATGAATATATAAATATTATATCATATGAATATATCATATGAGTATATGAATATATCATATGAATATATGACTATATGAATATATAATATGACTATATGAATATATCATATGAATATATGACTATATGAATGTATAATATGACTATGTGAATATGTCATGTGAATATGTCATATGAATATGTCATATGAATATATGAGTATATGAATATATCATATGAATATATGAATATGCCATATGAATATATGAGTATATGAATATATCATATGAATATATGAATACATTATACGAATATATGTATGTATGAATATATAATATGACTATATCATATGAATTTATAATATGAGTATATGAATATATAAATATTATATCATATGAATTTGTAATATGAGTATATGAATATATATAAATATTATATCATATGAATACACGATAAGACTATATGAATATATCATATGAATATATGAGTATATGAATATATCTTATGAATATATGACTATATGAATATGTCATATGAATATATGAATATATTTTACGAATATATGTATATATGAATTTATAATATGAGTATATGAATATATAAATATTATATCATATGAATTTGTAATATGAGTATATGAATATGTAAATATTATATCGTATGAATATATAATATAAATATAAAAGTATATAACATGAATGTATGAATATAATATCTGAATATATTCATATATATAATATAAAGATAAGAGTATATATCATAAATGTATGAATATAGTATATGAATATATGAATATGTCATATGAATATATGAATATATCATATGAGCATATATATATATATATATATTCAACTCTTTTATTGAAAATAGGTTAGTAAAGAGGTGGATACAAAAATTACTTGACTCGTTACGTGGTAAGCTACAGTTACAACTTTCCTTTCGCTCTATAAATAACGAATGAAAAAGATATTAATAATCGGGTTAAGTATGATGACATTGAGAACGTTAAGCGTGAGCGTATTTGGCAGTTTGTTCAAAATTCTTTCGTGATGCACTGTACACTGCAAAAAGAATCAAACAGTGAGTTTATAAGCGAGGAAAATGTGTAGTTGCAAGAATGTGAAACTTAAAATTACATGATACGGGCATCGTTATTTCTATATTAATGAAAAATTACATCCTGGAATTTTTTTATTAAAATCAACAAAACTGTTAAAATCAGTGCCTAAAATTTGCAAGTCTATCGCAGTCATTTGCAAGTCGATGTGCAGTTTTAACGAGCAGAATAAAAGTTTGTTACGGAAAGTCGTCTTAACGACTTTCCATCAGGATAAAATTTAACTTTGTATTCAAGTACACGTGCCGTGTCCATGAAATAAGTCTCGTTTAACAAATACCAACGCTGCAACGCTGCAACCGCAATTTTGCACGTGCGTGTTGAATTTCTCTGTTCATTGGTCAGTGACAAATGCCGATTTGAAACAATCAGACCGTGTTTACGGATATTTGTTCGCTTTTAACCAACGACCCTGACCAGTTCTGACCGAAACGACTAAAAAAATTGCAGTATAAGAGTTTCACCGATTTTATCCATTATGAATATTATGAATATTTTAATGAATTGAAATATTTCTCGTTATCTATAACCATCATCGATCAGAGAATTTCATTGTTGCTGGGAATAATTATTATATAATATATACGAGAATTTCGTTGGTTATCAGTGATCATTATCGTCAAATCTTTTATTATCAAAGCTCTTGCAAATAAATCTCTGCTTTTCCTTAATAGTAACCAATCGGAACTTATTTTCTGGATACACCTGGTAGACAGATCTGCATCAATTAGAGAAGATTTTTGTACAATTTGCTCCTCCGGTTTAATGGAAATTTAATCGAGAAATTTTCTTTAAAAAAGGAGAAAACTCAATCAGGCGAAATAATATTCCATGTAATAGAAATTCAAATAATACAATTGAATATATATAATTGTAATAATATATAATTGTAATAATATATGTAATGTAATAATATATAATATAATTATGTCATAATTATATTATATAATATAGTATATCATAATACAATATAAAATATATTATAATTGTATCATGTCTTATATTATATTACATATAATTATATCATGTTTTATATTGTATTGTAATATATAATAATTGTGGTATAATTATATCATATATTATATGAGAATAGAAAGAAGGAAAGCAAACGAAGATACAAGGTTCTATAGTATAAAACATGTTATAATTATATCATATATTACATATGAATAGAAAGAAGGAAAGCAAACGAAGATACAATGTCCTATAATATAAAATATATTATAATTATATCATGTCTTATATTATATTACATATTATAATTATATCCTGTTTTATATTATATCATAATATATAATAATTATGGTATAATTATATCATATATTATATGAGAATAGAAAGAAGGAAAGCAAACGAAAATGCAATGTTCCATAGTATAAAATATATTATAATTATATCATGTTTTATATTATATTATAATATATAATAATTGTGGTATAATTATATCATATATTATATGAGAATAGAAAGAAGGAAAGCAAACGAAGATACAAGGTTCCATAGTATAAAATATATTATAATTATGTCATGTCTTATATTATATTACATATTATAATTATATCATGTTTTATATTATATCATAATATATAATAATTATGGTATAATTATATCATATATTATATTAGAATAGAAAGAAGGAAAGCAAACGAAGATACAAGGTTCTATAATACAAAATATATTATAATTATATCATGTTTTATATTACATTATAATATTGTGGTATCCTGAATGAGGGGCCTGAGGGGTGTCGTGTGAACTAGAAACGTGCGGTTGCTGAGCATGTGTGTGTAGTGAGGCTAGGACAAAAGACAAGGGTTTGCTAAGGGACAAAGAACGAATTAATAACAGTACGAGTTGAGATGTCAAAGAGTGCGGATTGCGTTGATGAGAGTCGAGTCGTTGATTAATTATTTAGTTGTGCTGATTATTATACGTTTGCTGCGATTAGTTCATGTTTAACGAACATTATTCTCTGTATAATTAACACCTGTTCAATCTACTTATCATTAATAAACCAACTATAGTAGTCACGATACTACAATATATAATAATTATCATACAATTATATCATATATTCTATTACAAATTATAATTATATCATATATTATATGAGAATAGAAAGAAGGAAAGCAAACGAAGATACAACGTTCTATAATATAAAATATATTATAATTATATCATTTTTTATATCATAATATAATATATTAGAATAATTACGATATAATTATATCATATATTATATGACAACAGAAAGGAGGAAAGCAAACGATGATACATGGTTCGATAATATTTGAATCAGTTTCCTATGCAAAGTAATTTTTCCTCTCGCGGAATGTGGCAATTTAAATTTCACCATTTCGGTGTGAGCTTTAAACGAAATGAAATTGAAATTCTTTGAAGAAGCTTCAACCAACAGTCCTGTATAAAGCGATAGCCAGCGGCAATAGGTGAAAAAGCAAACTAAAGAAATTGAAACATCACACAAAGCCCGATTTGTTTAATCAGTATTCTTGCTCGCATAAATTTACACCTCAAGTAATTAATTACGAACACGAGTGGATCGCAATTGTTGCGACTTCGAACGCTGATTTACGTTTCGCACGTAAATCGCAGCTCAAGTGCAAGCGAATCTTCATTCGTTCGATGTGTACGTATTTCGAGAAACTTTTTATATCGGAAAATTCGCTCGTTCGAGTACACGCGACCTGCCAACGAACGGCGAAATTTGCATCGAATAAACGCGATATTAGCGAGAAAATGAAGCCGAACAAGCGCCGGTCCGCGTTCAGATTATTGTGAAATCAGGTTCTTAGTTTGCACGTTTAGATCGCCCGATTACACCAATCAAATTACCAACAACGTAATTTAATCTTCGGATATTAATTATTCATGCGAGTTGTTATTTGCTCGCTTCACACAGACCACGCAAATTCAATGTATGCGCATACTACGGTACACACAGTTACGCGACTCGTAGATGCTCGGTTACGTTGACCGATTTGTAGCAGCAGCAACGTACGAACGTTACTGAAACCTGTGAATTAAGTAAAAGTAGCGAATAAAGCTCATTATGCTCGTATGAAATCGTCGAATTAAAAATTTGCTTGGCAGCGTGAAATATCACCGTTCCGATCGATCGCGGTAATTTCTCTTTTACGTCGAAAGAACGTTTGATTCACGACGCTTCGTTGCTACACTTTTACGCGCGATATTTTACCTCGAACAGCAGCGGTTTTCACATTTTAACGTAAGCTAAATAACTCGATTTCTGTGAAATATATTCACGTACGCGCACATACACGCATATATTCAATCACACTTTAACGTAATCGCGCAATGAAATTAAAAGACGAATCATTGGCTTGGCAACTAAGTGACTGCGGATTTTGACATTGGGCGGTAACGGCAAAAGCCGCAATCACTTAGTTGCCAACAATAGAGGCGGAATAATCGACGCGCTGTCGGAAAATAAACAGACAGGTGCACGAACATGTTCGGATCGTAATGCACGAAGATCGTAGACATCCAATCGAGATTTACGTTCTAATGAATTTGCTCTTGCAAGTTGAAGTTGCCATTAAGGCTGGTAATCGAACGTAAATCTGCCACGTTTCACTGGAAGGCGAAGTGAAAAGGATAAACGAGGAGCGTTAGACGCGAACGTGAAATTGAAATCTCCGATTTTAATTAATTCTCGGAGGGATTGACTCGTCACGGAGGTCGCTGAGATCGTTAGGCGAAATGTACATATTTCGCGCGATCGAATACATCGATGATTTGGAGTGAAACGGGAAAGAGAGAGAGGCGAGAACGACGATTATCCGAACACGTGTCGACGGTTCTATCGTCGCTCAGACTGAAATTGCGACAGAAATCGTTTGAAAAATAGCATCACGAAAATTATAATTTTGATCGTTCGAGATAAGAAAAATTCGAAAATGCTGTGTATAATTTTTGAAAAGCTATTATTCAAACTGTTCTTCTTTGTTTTTAATTATTAACTGTTGATGTGAAGAGATGGTGTTTGAGTAGAAATTCTGAATTTAGTTATATTTTTAATATAATTTTTTAAAGCTGAGAATTTAATTGTTTTTTAATTCCTATCATTGTAATTACTGTTTTTGTTTTTGAATTATTATTGCAAATAATGCAAAATCATGGTATTGGAATAAAAATTCTGGCTTTAATCATTTTTTCATATATCTGCTATTGAGGAACCAGAATTTTTGTTTTGGAATTGTCAATGTGAAGAGATGGTGTTTGAATAGAAATTCAGAATTTGATCATATTTTTAATATCATTTTTTTAAACTGAGAATTGAATTGTTTTTTAATTTCTATTATTGTAATTACTGTTTTTTGTTTTTGAATAATTAATGCAAAATGGTGGTATTGGAATAAAAATTCAGGACTTAACAAGGAAAATTCGAAAATGTTGCATATAATTTTTGAAAAGCTACTATCTGAACTATTCTTCTTTGTTTATTGTTAATTGTTAATGTGAAAAGATGGTGTTTGAGTAGGAATTCAGAATTTGGTCATTTTTTTAATATAATTTTTTAAAACTGAGAATTTAATTGTTTTTTAATTCCTATTATTGTATTTTTGTTTTTGAATTATTAATGCAAAATGATGGTATTGGAATGAAAATTCTGGCTTTAATAATTTTTTCATATATCTGCTATTGAGAAACCAGAATTTTTGTTTTGGAATTGTCAACGTGAAGGGATGGCGTTTGAATAAAAATTCAGACTAACTGGAATAAAAATACGGTCTATGTGTCGAGTATTATTTTTAATTTGGAATTGTTTATGTTTAAATAAAAATTAGCGTTTCAACGTATCTATGTATCGTATCTATGTGGAGATGCATCGGTGAGTTTTCGTGAAATTAAATGCGTCGTAGCGAGTAATTAAAACATGACGCTCTATTAATTTTAATTGTTAACTTTACAAATGGTGAAAATGCTACGCAATTCGTCGCGATTAAAAGTTGTTACAACGATGGACAATGTAATTTCATTGTTACATTTTAGATACACCTTGTCGTGATACGGAGGAGCACGTCGGATTGTACGTTACTGTGCTGAGAGAAACGAACACAAATTAGAAATTCGCTGATACGAACACAAATTAGAAATTCGCTGATACGTGGCACTTTAATATTAAACGATCGATAATTTATTGAAACGGAACGAAATAACGAGATAGTTATCATTTCGTTGCGTTCGCGATAATTATGTCGTTGAAGTAGCTACAAGTAACACTGTTCGAAGCTTTTTATTTATTTTACGGGAAAGAATGTAGTTTAACCACAAGGTTATGAATAGAAACGCACAACGCTAATTTCATTCTTTATTGTTGCTGTTCTTCAATTCTATTTCGTGGAATATATATTGTGTGATATACTGTAACTTACTATATTAATATATATATATCATACACAATATCATATAACTTACTATATTAATATATATTTACATTGTATATATTATATATATTAACTTATAGTAGCTTACTATATTAATATATATCAATCTTGTATATATCATATATATTTTAACTTACAGTAACTTACTATATATATATCATACACAATATCATATAACTTACTATATTAATATATATCTACATTGTATATATTATATATATTAACTTATAGTAGCTTACTATATTAATATATATCTACATTGTATATATTATATATATNTAACTTATAGTAGCTTACTATATTAATATATATCTATCTTGTATATATTATATATATTTTAACTTACAGTAACTTACTATATATATATCATACACAATATCATATAACTTACTATATTAATATATATCTACATTGTATATATTATATATATTAACTTATAGTAGCTTACTATATTAATATATATCTATCTTGTATATATCATATATATTTTAACTTACAGTAACTTACTATATATATATCATACACAATATCATATAACTTACTATATTAATATATATCTACATTGTATATATTATATATATTAACTTATAGTAGCTTACTATATTAATATATATATATATATATTATAAATATAAATATAATATTAATATAGTAATTTGCATACCATTAAAATTAATATACATATTAATACAATTATACTATATATATTAATATAGTAAGTTACATACAGCATATAACAATATACATATTCCACGATATAGACATATCATACACATATATATATATTACTTATACTTTTATATATATTATATATATTATATATATTACTTATATTATCATATATACATAGCATACGTATAAAGTAAAAAGATGAACGTCGAATATAGTGGGGACATACGTATTTCGTTGGTTGAAAATTGTTTGCCTTCAGAATGCTTAGTTTGATGGATCAGAGAAGAGAATGCGTCTTTTAATCCGCTAAACTAAGAATACCGATTTGATTAATTGCAGGGATAATGCTTAAAGGACGATGGTCACATCGTTAAGTCATCGTCAAAGCACAATAGCAAGAAAGTAATTGGAATTTATAATCCATTCTAACGAGGATCGTTTCAAGCCATCAATTTTTGCTTTCTGACTCTAATTGCTACTTTTAATGGAAGTAGCACCAACATGTATCCGCTTTTCGAGTTAAAAGACACTGACGTCTGATGATAATAAAATAATGTACCGGGTGTATTTTAAAAAAGGAAATATTTTATCAATATCATACAGAATAACGTGCAGCTCTTCTTACAAGGTAGATACATAAATTACAAAAAAAACGTGTAAAAAAATCGCGAAAAAATTGCTTCCCAAGAAAAATATAAAATTTGCATCGACCTAAGGCAAATAATATAGAAAGCAATTTAACATATTCGAACTACACTTCGTTCGATAAAACACACGAAGCTAAAGGGTAACGTGTCAAGGAAAATGAAAAAGAAATTCTTTTCAAAAATCCTCATTTCCTTCATCGTCGCTCGAAGAATCTGACTTCGACTGATCGTTTCGTGTCAGTCGCGATGACACGTGTTCTGCTTTTTATTCCAACAATTCTTTACAACGAGCCACGCGACTTCCCAAGTGCCTTGAAAATCTCGCAGAACGTTCGCTGTTCACAGCGAAATAATGTTCGAGTTTATTAGCCGGTTGTATTCCTTGTTCGGTTAAACTTGCGCAGAATGAGTGGTCTTTTTCGTTGTAATTAACTTGCACCATTAACTTTCCACAAAGTTGCCTAAAGCTACCTTAACAGGTGTTTAAAAAAGCGTGTGAAAGTGAATGAACCGTGGAAAAAAAAATCCGTGTAAAAGTGAGTCGCGTGAAAAAAACACCGTGTAAAATGCGCCCCAGGTATATTTTAATAATAATTCCCGCTACGTTACAAATTGATCATGGCGTTCAGTTATTTATGTGACACACGGTGAATAAAAAAGCGACGACAAAAAGAGGTATTTATTTGCTAATGATATAACTATATCGCGTTGTATGTTGATAGGTAAGAGAAAGAGCGAAGGAAATTATGATTTGTCGCAAAAAGAAACAGACGATGACAAAATGAACTATCGTCTTCTAATTAATTATACCGAGTGTGCCGATAGAGAAGAAACAAAAAAGAAGAAAAAACGAAAGGAAATTGTAATTTGTTGCGAGGGAAAAGACGACGACAAAGCGAAGTATCATTTTCTAATTAGTTAGACAGCGTGTCTGGTTAGAGCTAAGAAATAGGGAAAGAGAAGTATAATTTCTCCATGTTGAAGGCATATGCACGTGCATACACCTAATTAACCAGGTGGATAAGTAGACGATCGCTGGCAGCACGACAAAGTTAACCGAGTTAATCGGCAACCAATCGAATGTATGTCACTGTGACAGGCGTTTATTTTCCTCTTTTATCTCTCTCTTTCTTTTTTAGTAGGCGCGCTGCGGTGAATAGCAAATAACATGCATCGAGTCGGTTGCATGCGAACTTCCGTTCCACTGGCGGCTTCTTACGGCAATTTAAACGGTTGCGATTTCAGCGTTAAAGCTTTCAGAATTAATTTCATATTCACGGAATTACTCACGTCGTTCACGCGGGAAACGCGAACTCCAGGGTTAAAGCACGCGTTGCATCCTTCCTTACGATTATGTGTTTTAACGAGTGGGTTGCACGTTGCACGCCACTCACGCCAGCATGAAAGAACAAAGGAATGCTGGTCCGAAACTAGTCAAAGAGGAAGATGGCCGGTTAACCGTGTTCCGAGGGTTGCCGGCCTCTTGTTCAATCGAATATGAAATCTACTTGCAAGTAGTCTTGTATCCGTATAGCTAGTGGCTGCCATCGTCGTGTATAATATGCAGGATGTCGAAAGCGTGAGCACATTAGTTTGGAAAGAATTGGGAAGGTTTACAGAGGAACGTTTAACTGAGCTTTATTTTTCTTCCCTTCATTAGGCAATTCTAATTTCCATAAGGAAATGTAATGTAATATTCTTTGTAGGATATGCTACCATAGTTCATGTAGAATATATAGAATATAAAAAAAGTGAGCACATTAGTTTGGAAAGAATTGGGAAGGTTTACACTGGAACATTTAACTGAGCTTTATTTTCCTTCCTTTCATTAGGCAATTCTAATTTCCATAAGGAAATGTAATGTAATATTCTTTGTAGGATATGCTACCATAGTTCATGTACAATATACAGAATGAGAGCATGTGAGGTTAGGAAGAATTGAGAAGGTTTACAGTGGAACATTTAACTGAGCTTTATTTTTCTTCCTTTTATTAGGCAATTCTAATTTCCATAAGGAAATGTAATGTAATATTCTTTGTAGGATATGCTACCATAGTTCATGTATAATATACAGAATGAGAGCATGTGAGGTTAGGAAGAATTGAGAAGGTTTGCAGTAGAACATTTAACCAAATTTTATTTTTTATTAGACAACTTTTCTTTTATTAGGCAATTCTAATTTCCATAAGGAAATGTAATGTAATATTCTTTGTAGGATATGCTACCATAGTTCATGTACAATATACAGAATGAGAGCATGTGAGGTTAGGAAGAATTGAGAAGGTTTACAGTAGAACATGTAGTCAAACTTTATTTTTTATTAGACAACTTTTCTTTTATTAGGCAATTCTAATTTCCATAAGGAAATGTAATGTAATATTCTTTGTAGCATATGCTACCATAGTTCATGTACAATATACAGAATGAGAGCATGTGAGGTTAGGAAGAATTGAGAAGGTTTACAGTGGAACATTTAACTGAGCTTTATTTTTCTTCCTTTTATTAGGCAATTCTAATTTCCATAAGGAAATGTAATGTAATATTCTTTATAGGATATGCTACCATAGTTCATGTACAATATACAGAATGAGAGCATGTGAGGTTAGGAAGAATTGAGAAGGTTTACAGTGGAACATTTAACTGAGCTTTATTTTTCTTCCTTTTATTAGGCAATTCTAATTTCCATAAGGAAATGTAATGTAATATTCCTTGTAGAATATGCTACCATAGTTCATGTATAATATACAGAATGTCAAAAAAGTGAGCACATAAGTTTAAGAAGAATTGAGAATGTTTACAGTGGATTTAACCAAGCTTTATTTTTCTTTCTTTTGTTAGGCAATTCTAATTTCCATAAAGAAATACAATACAACATTCTTTACATGATATGCTACCATAGTTCAATTACAATATACAGGATGTCAAAAAAGTGAGCACACATAAGTTCAGAAAAAATTGAGGAGGTTTACAGTGGTACGTTTAACCGAACTTTATTTTTCTTTTTTTTACTAGACATTTTTAATTTTCATGAGGAAATACAATGTAATATTATTTACATAATATTACGCTAATTTTATAATTAGACTTAAAGCGAAATTTGCCGCATCGTCTAAATCTGCACAGGACGATTCACACAACTGTTTCGTGTTCTAACTCCGTTACCAGTGCAGTTACAGAAAAATATTCAAGAAAGATGAATCATTCAAAGAATACTACATCCGTGAGACCACGTTTTCTTTCTTTTTTTCTTTTTTAAAGTGCAATGGTGCATATGCAATCAACAACTGCATTATATTTTCAAATGGAAATGCATGTTTTAATTATATTAATTGAAATTTTAAATGAAGATTATATCAGTTATCATCCTTCTCCTGTACAGCATCAGAACATTCAAACTACTAAGATCCGCCTTAATCGCGAGAAACAAACGGCATCCAACGTCCATTGTTTTCCACTGCCAGTTTAAAAAATTCCTGTCCAACACTCTCGTTACCATGTTTGTGAAACGTACGATACAATTGGTCCATACAATTGGACAAGGTAACATTATAGTTTTCTAAAAGCGTTTCGTACTTTCGAAGAACTTCAAGATTCTATGAATATTTACGTTCAACGAATTACATTTTCTCGTTGCTTTGCATTACGTTCAACGAACTACATATCTTCCTTTGCATTGCAATTCATCTTATCGTTCAACCGCAATATTCGACTGTAATATTTCTTCGCGTTCAACGTCGATATCAACAGTGAAAACTACGTCGTACGATAACGCGTAAAGTTTCGATAAAAATGTTAAACGTTGAAAATTGTTCAAAATCAAGATGAAAGAAATTGTTGAATTTGAACGTTTTCTTATCTAAACGTCGTGAACGATTGGGCCATTTGTGAAACGAAGGAAGAAAACGGCGGAGGATGAGGAAGAGGAGCTCGCAGGGAACAGCAACGGAACATGTGCAATTGTCCAATCGTGTACAATGATCGAGAGGATCGTAAAATTTCGTTACGACAGAGGTGTCACAGAGTAAATCTGTTGAAGCCAGACGACGTTAAAGTTGAGAAGCTGAAAGTTAAATTAGCGTATTGCGCAACCTAATACTGGCGTTTGGTGTATTTCTGTCGGTAGAAGAGGACGACAAAACGGCGCCAGCTTTATAGTTACGCGAGTTCCTTTTAGGCGATATTTTGGCATAGATTTGCTCGAGACTCGAGGGAGGATGCCAACGTATAGATGGCCTTGAGCAAGATTCCGTATACCCTGGTTGGAATAATGGAATGCTAAATATGCGAATCTAGCTACGGTATGAGCTACAGTAAGACGTATGATACATGTTTCTTGTTATAGCATAGAGTACGACTGTTATTTATAACATCAAGTTGCGCCGGAAGTTTCTTTCGTTTTTGTAAGGAAATAATAGGTGCACGATATTTTTTAGTTTATATTAATAATTATATTATATTATATTATATATATTGTTTTAGAACAATATGGATCATATGATTCATATAATTCAATGATACGATAAAATAATGTAAAAGAATAAATGTTGCGATTCTATTATTTTGTTTATTAAAATTACTATTTTTTTTTTTAATGTTATTATGCGTGAGAAGGTGTTACGTGTATTCTAGGTGTATTTGCATCTTCAAATTTCCCAGAGATACATCTCAAGTTTGCGGTGTTATTTATTACTCGTTTCATAGATAACAAGATTTAGAATAATAAATATTTTCATGGATAAGATTTTGAATAATCAATATTTTCATGGATAACAAGATTTAGAATAATAAATTTTTCATGGATAACAAGATTTAGGATAATAAATATTTTCATGGATAACAAGATTTAGAATAATAAATTTTTCATGGATAACAAGATTTAGGATAATAAATATTTTCATGGAAAAAATTTAGAATAATAAATATTTTCAATGATAACAAGATTTAGGATAATAAATATTTTCATGGAAAAAATTTAGAATAATAAATATTTTCAATGATAACAAGATTTAGGATAATAAATATTTTCATGGATAACAAGATTTAGAATAATAAATATTTTCAATGATAACAAGATTTAGGATAATAAATATTTTCATAGATAAGATTTAGAATAATAAATATTTTCAAGGATAACAAGATTTTGAATAATCAATATTTTCATGGATAACAAGATTTAGAATAATAAATTTTTCATGGATAACAAGATTTAGGATAATAAATATTTTCATGGAAAAAATTTAGAATAATAAATATTTTCAATGATAACAAGATTTAGGATAATCAATATTTTCATGGATAACAAGATTTTGAATAATAAATATTTTCATGGATAACAAAATTTTGAATAATCGATATTTTCATGGATAAGGTTTAGAGTGATAAATATTTTCAAGGATAACAAGATTTTGAATAATACATTTTTTCATGTATAGCAAGATTTAGAATAATAAGTATACCGCAGACTTCAGAAGTAGCTTTGGGAAATTTGAAGATGCAAATACGCGTAGAATACACGTAACACCTTCTTACGCATAATAACATTTCAAAAAGCAGGTTTTTTCATAAATAAAATGAATAGAAGCACAACATTTATACTTTTATGGGATTCTAGTCGTTTATTCGTTCATTCGTTATTCGAATTTACTTTTCGATTGGATTATTCCTTTATTATTCGATATATACGACTCGTTGGTTTATTGATCGTTCAATTCTCCATCCGCTTATTCAATTACAGCTTCTTACTCGCTTATTCATTATCCCAATTTAATTCCTTCTTCGTTTATTCGTTTATCCAATTTCAATTTATTATTCGCTTACTCGTTCATCCGATTCTTATCCGTTATTCGTTTACTCGTTATTCTATTCAAATTTCTTATGCGTTTACTCGTTCATCCAATTCTTATCCATTTTTGGTTTAGTTTAAATTCGTTCGAATTTTTCGCTCATTTACTCGTTTATCCAAATCTTATCCATTATTCGTTTACTTGATTATTTCACTCGAGTATTTTATTCGTTTACTGGTTTATCCAATTCTTATCCATTTTTACTTCAGTCATTATTCCATTCGAATTTCTTATTCGTTTACTCGTTCATCCAATTCTTATCCATTATTCGTTTACTTGATATTCCACTCGAGTATTTTATTCGTTTACTGGTTTATCCAATTCTTATCCATTTTTAGTTCAGTCATTATTCCATTCGAATTTCTTATTCGTTTACTCGTTCATCCAATTCTTATCCATTATTCGTTTACTTGTTACTCCATTCGAATTTTTTATTCGTTTACTCACTTATCCAATCCTTATCCATTATTCATTTACTTCTTATTTCATTCGAATTTCTCGCTCGTTTACTCGTTTATCCAATTCTTATCCGTTATTCGTTTACTCGTTATTCTATTCGAGTTTCTTATTCGTTTACTCGTTTATCCAATTCTTATCCATTATTAGTTTACTCGTTATTCTATTCGAATTTCTTATTCATTTACTCATTCATCCAATTCTTATCCATTTTTAGTTTAGTTTAATTTCATTCGAATTTCCCTCTCATTTATTCGTACATCCAATTCTTATCCATCATTAGTTTAATTATTATTCCATTCGAATTTCTTATTCATTTACTCATTCATCCAATTCTTATCCATTTTTAGTTTAGTTTAATTTCATTCAAATTTCCCTCTCATTTATTCGTACATCCAATTCTTATCCATTATTAGTTTAATTATTATTCCATTCGAATTTCTTATTCATTTACTCATTCATCCAATTCTTATCCATTTTTAGTTTAGCTTAATTTCATTCGAATTTCCCTCTCATTTATTCGTACATCCAATTCTTATCCATTATTAGTTTAATTATTATTCCATTCGAATTTCCCTCTCATTTATTCGTACATCCAATTCTTATCCATTATTAGTTTAGTTTAATTTCATTCGAATTTCTCTCTCATTTCTTCGTACATCCAATTCTTATCCATTATTAGTTTAATTATTATTCCATTCGAATTTCTTATTCGTTTACTCGTTCATCCAATTCTTATCCATTCTTAGTTTAGTTATTATTCCATTCGAATTTCTTATTCATTTACTCCTTCATCCAATTCTTATCCATTTTTAGTTTAGTTTAATTTCATTCGAATTTCCCTCTCATTTATTCGTACATCCAATTCTTATCCATTATTAGTTTAATTATTATTCCATTCGAATTTCTTATTCATTTACTCATTCATCCAATTCTTATCCATTTTTAGTTTAGTTTAATTTCATTCGAATTTCTCACTCATTTACTCATTCATCCAATTCTTATCCATTCTTAGTTTAATTATTATTCCATTCGAATTTCTTATTCGTTTACTCGTTCATCCAATTCTTATCCATTCTTAGTTTAGTTATTATTCCATTCGAATTTCTTATTTCTCGTTTATTTCTTCGTTCATCCATCTCCTCGTTCATAAGTTGCTCATTCGTTGATACATTACAGGTTCTGGAATATATCTCAGATAAGAACACCCGATTGGAATGTCTAGTCAAATACAGCAGTGTAAAAAGAGCATTCATGAGACCTAACATAACATGAGATCATCGATAGCCTCTTCAACTCCCACCTTTGGGATTTTTCTTCTACGCTGCGCTGTTACAGTCACAGTCAATCTTACCCCCATAAGATTTCTGATAAGATATTCGAGGAAAGAGCGATATTCGAATCAAATATAAATAACATTCATAATAAAAAAAAAAATGAATTCTCCCCTTTTCTCTACGCATCTAAAAATGTCAGATCGCGAGATAGAAAGCTTTCAAATGATCTCTCGTTACTGCTCATGAATAACAAACAAATCAAATTTATTTATTTATTATAAATTTAATTCTGTCTTACGAGTAATTTTCTATCAACTTCGATTTGTTGTTATAAGTACAAACATTCAATTTTCAATTTTTCACGATGGAGCATAGCTTTTCGTCGTTAGAAAATCGCAAATAAAAAAGAACTCGTCCCGATATTATGTTCAAAAATATTCCTAAAACTTGGATAGCTAATTACTTGGTTGAAACGAAGAGCAAATGGCTATATAAAAAAATTCTCAGATCACAATAAGAATAATAATCCGACTGATCAGAAACAATTTACATTGTTACAGTGTCGTAGTTAAAAAGGAAAATTTTTTTTCGAAAATCGAAACGTGACCCTAACTCGACGGTCTGCCACTTTCACTGATAATCTGAAAATCTGATCAAACACCGGACCTGTTAACTGTTTGAACATGTCCCAAGTGTCCAAAGGTACTTATCCTAAAACATTTGTCGAGTGAACAAGTGCTGTCAGGAACAGCGCACGTTCACGGAGCGCCGCTATCTGGTCGATGCGTTTGATTGCACCTGTATCCGACGTATCCGATAATGATTATGCCCACATTGTCGATGACTCGCGATAATTTGCCCCGAAATCCCTTAATTATGTGATCGATTTACATAACGCGCGGTGGCCAATCACGCAGGGCCGTGCCTAGAGTTTTCCGGGCCCCAGGCACGCAAATGAAATTCGAGGGACAAAATATCGCGATTTTGAAGATCGTCTGAATTCGTATCATTAGCTTGGGATGAAGAAAAAATATAAAATGAAAATACAAAATCAATGTGAAATTATTTGAAGAAACGAAAAATATTGGTTTTCTAGTTTTCACAATAGTAACTAGTAACAAAGCAATGGATAATATTTAGTAACATTTTGTCCTCGTAACACAGAGCTTTTAAAATATCCATTTCTACGCGCAACATCACCAACGCGTTAAGTTTGTCCCGAAACAGTTCTTTTTACCAACTTTAAAACGAAAAATGAACGCTCCTCTTCGCTGTCGTTCATTCTCTAACGTTGGAAACAATTTTTAAATTATTCCCACATTACGAGACGTGGTTGTAATTCAACTTTTCGGAAACAGCGACTACATTCAAGATCTTTGATGTATCGAGTAAACTGCTCCATTTTCACTCATCAGTTCATCAACATTTACGTCCCTCGATATAAGTTTCACAGCACACGAACGCTTCTTCGCTGTAATCACAAACGGGGTGTCCGCGCCGTTATTAACCAGCGTTTTTCTCGTAAATGGTACATATTAGGGGAAAAACGAAAGAGGGAAAAGTTTTACAGTTTGCTCTGACCAATAAAGTAACGTACATCATTTTTTCAAATTCGCAATATTTTTCAAAGAACAGAGGTGTGCTCCGATTTTTTTTTTTTTTTTTTTAATAGAATGGCATCGACACGTAATATTCGAAATAATTCTTTCGTTATGCACCTTGCACGACCCCTCGACAGCCATTGTATTTGCACACGCGCTTTCGTATGACATGAAAAAATATACAGCGTTCTATCAAAAAAATCGAAGGCAGCCTTTGTTCTTCGAGAACTATTGCAAACGCGAAAAAACGATATTCGCTGTTGTATTGGTCACAGAAAAACGTAAAAATTTCCCTCTCTTCTGACAGCTCTGTGCACTTGCACCAATCGAACTGGTAAATCGGAAATCAGCGTGGGATTACAGCGCGCTTTACGCGTGCAGCTGCCATAGTCCAAGTTCGCGATACGATTTTACTCATTCGTATCTCTGTTGTGCAACTGTGAAATTTCATGCAACATCCTTTGACGTCGTCCTCGCCCGACAACCTCCCAAAAGTTGAAGTCTTCGTTGAAAAACAAAGATACGTTAGGTTCACGTTTTCTAAGGAAACAACAGATGCACAACGTTTTTTCTTCCATGTTGTTCTACTGTCGATATTTTTATTTCTACAAAATGTCACATTCCTTACAAAACGAAAGACACTTTCGAGACAACCTAATACATAAACAGTGAAATACTTTTTCAGTATCTCAGAGTAAATTTCAAGACTTTGTTTCTAATTTAATTGGAAACAGACGCACGCTGGAAGCGTAAAACGTGCACATTTATGTTACGTTACGTTTAATCGCCGTCCTAAAAATTATATCTCCTGCTTCGCCAAAGAGCAGAGGCAAAGGAAAAAGAGCAAAATACGCGCGAAGCGGGACAGACACTCGTTTCGCTGTGTAAAAATGTGAAGAAAAATCGATGCAGCTTGACGCTGGAATCGCGTTATCTCCAGAGGACTATGCGCGCGGAGTATCTGTGACAGTATCAAAGCGGATTAGTGGAACATGCGACCAAGATAGGAACATGGTCCTGTCGATGTAACGGCATTAAACGTACGTACGTCGAACGTGCATCGGATCACTGATTCTGTAAATTTACGACGATATTTTTCACGATCGTATTTCTTCGTCACGTTGTGCGCAGCAAACTGGCAAATTCGCGGCGACGGTAAAAATTCACCGCGATTTTTTTTTTCTGAGTGTTCGAACGTTCAAACGAACTAGGTCAATGAATATTCCACGATTGATGAAAGCAAACGTTCGCTTCACAAAATATGAAATTTGAACAAAATATGTACGTGAGAGTGTAGTTGAAATATGGTCGGGGAAAATGGGTCGATTAATATTCCTCGATTGACGAGAATCACACGGCCGTCCGTTGCACGTCACAGCGTGTCAATCTTTGTAGAGAAACCAGCCAACCTAAGTTTTAATCAAAATATGCAAATAACGCACCGTATACCTGCCGGAACATGGCAAATGGGAAATCAGCTTAGCGGCGACACAGTGTTAAAATTATGAGCCACGTGGAAGCTTAGCATTTTCTTTTTTTTTCTTTTTTACACACGAGCAAACCATTGTTCGAGTTTTCCCACGGTCTCGTTTTCTTACACGGAAAACCAGCGACGACAGGCTTATCGTGCAAGTTGTAGCACGAGTTTCCATAGATCGTCGATCAGCGGGGCTAACGATAAAACAGATAGGACACGAAAACGTGGTTAACGAAAATTCCAGCGAGCTACTAATTTCCTACACTTGCCCTCCTTTTTTTGCAGTCGAACGCTAAATTTACCCATGATCCTTTTTATGAACTTGTCAATTTCAAAAATAAAACGCGAGGTCGACGTACGAAGAAAACGAGGTAATTTGGATGCGCACTGCGTGACAAATAGTCGTTTCTTAGTGTCGAATCTCGACGTCGAGTTGAAATATTGAACGCTAACTCGCTAATTCCGCTTATTGTAAACCGAGCAACATTTTTTCTTTTTTTTTTTTTTTTTGTATCTGCGAGCGTAACGAAGCTGCTAAGGCGAACAAGATAAACAACGAAATTGCAACTGTTACTTTTGCGTATTAAATGCAGGGTCCGAAGATTTTCGTTATCCCTGAAACTTTTATGAAAAGAATCCTTAAATTTCTCGTTTAAATAGAAAGACAGTGATCACTAAATGTTTTGAATTTTTTTGGAGAAGTGAATAATTAAAAGGAAAGAATCTGTTAAGCATTCTCGGTACGAATGATCGTCGTAAATGATTTTTGTTAACCGGTATCGAGAAACGAGAGGAATTTTTTTATGCTTCACGATGACTATTGCAGATGAGAGAACATTTGTTTGCTGTTCGATAAGCATCATACGCGAGAGGATTATTTTTTATTGTCTATAACCAAATATTGTTTCTTTCTTTTTTTTTTTATCACCGATAACTATAATCGATGAGGAAACTTTTCTTTGGTAACTTTCCATCATCGTCATTTTTTGTTAACATTGCCGATGACAAGATGTAAACGAGAGAGTTATTTCTTAAGCTACTTCATCCGGATGCTGATTATCAGCAACGTTAATACGAAATTGATGATACTCGAAAGTGACAAAAATTAATTTCGTAACCGAGCAATATTCTCGTATACTTAATGGTTATCCATAACCAAAAAGAAGAAAACATTCCGTTGCGAGTAACGGTTATTAGCATTCAAACCGAATTCTGTCAAAAAAAAAATGAATATTGGCGATGACAAAAAATTCTGTCACAGATAATGATCATTGGTGACCAAGTAAAAATTTTGTCACGGATTATGGTTATCGACAACTAAGCAATATTCTCATATACTTAATGGTTATCCATAACCAAAAAGAAGAAAACATTCCGTTGCGAGTAACGGTTATTAGCATTCAAACCGAATTCTGTCAAAAAAAAAAATGAATATTGGTGATGAAAGAAAATTCTGTCACAGATAATGATCATTGGTGACCAAGTAAAAATTTTGTCAGGGATTATGGTTATCGACAACCAAGCAATATTCTCGTATACTTAATGGTTATCCATAACCAAAAAGAAGAAAACATTCCGTTGCGAGTAACGGTTATTAGCGTTCAAACCGAATTCTGTCAAAAAAAGATGAATATTGGCGATGAAAAAAAATTCTGTCACAGATAATGATCATTGGTGACCAGGGAAAAATTTTGTCACGAATTATGGTTATCGACAACTAAGCAATATTCTCATATACTTAATGGTTATCCATAACCAAAAAGAAGAAAACATTCCGTTGCGAGTAACAGATATTAGCGTTCAAACCGAATTCTGTAAAAAAAATGAATATTGGCGATGAAAGAAAATTCTGTCACAGATAATGATCATTGGTGACCAGGGAAAAATTTTGTCAGGGATTATGGTTATCGACAACTAAGCAATATTCTCGTATACTTAATGGTTATCCATAACCAAAAAGAAGAAAACATTCCGTTGCGAGTAACGGTTATTAGCGTTCAAACCGAATTCTGTCAAAAAAAAATGAATATTGGCGATGAAAAAAAATTCTGTCACAGATAATGGTCATTGGTGACCAAGTAAAAATTTTGTCACGGATTATGGTTATCGACAACCAAGCAATATTCTCGTACACTTGATGGTTATCCATAACCAAAAAGAAGAAAACATTCCGTTGCGAGTAACGGTTATTAGCGTTCAAACCGAATTCTGTCAAAAAAAAATGAATATTGGTGATGAAAAAAGATTCTGTCACAGATAATGATCATTGGTGACCAAGTAAAAATTTTGTCACGGATTATGGTTATCGACAACTAAACAATATTCTCGTAGATGTAATGGTTACGAGCAAGTAGTAAAAAAATGTTCCTCGTCGATAATGGTTATCGGCAATTAAAAAGAATTCTCTTAGATAGAATGGTTATCATTAACCAAAAAAAGTTCTCTCAATAATGTAATGGTTATCGGTAACCAAAACAAAACTTGTGTCACGGATAATGGTTACCGGTAACCAAAAAGAAAATTATCTTACTGATTATGTCTATCGGTAACGAAAATCAGTCAAACTTATCTACAGATTCCTACACTGCAACTTCTGGTCACATCGATAATAACCGTTAACGTGGCTGATTAAATATGAATACCAATCATTTATCTTGTACGATAAGTTGATTACGTAATACGATGTCGATAACGGAACATCCTCACAATTTCACCACACGATCTGATAGAAGACAGTGACTCGTGGCGACAGAATTCGCAAAATTCGTACAACTCTGCCCGCGAGAGATTATTAGCCACGTCATAATCGAATTACGTATGCACGGTACAACGATCGATCCTAATGGAATTGCGCTAAACTATACGTCGTGTCCGATTACTATTTCACAATGAAATTATACGCGAAACAATCGTCGGCCGCGCGACACGAAACCGTCCCTTCTCGCATCATCTACGATGCATCCAGATCATCCAATTTTTATGCATTTTTAAGTATTCCTCGTCCCACCAGCTATTCCGCTCGGTGCACAGCAAACGTAATGCGTATAGGTTAGGTACGCTTGTGGTCTGTTATCTACGTCATAAATGCATATCGCACACGTATTTGGAGAGTTCCACAAACTTGCGTGTGAGTTTATCTAAAATAATAGTAATGGTCAGTAATTAGCAATAATCGATATGAAATAACCTGAACGGTTGAAAATTCATTTGGAATTATTGCATCGTCCGAAAAGTTTCTTTCGTTTTGTAGGAAACTAATAGGCGCACATTTGTTCAAATGTACCACACGTTATTCGATAAAATAATACGATTCTACGCGAAAAAAGAAGTCGAAAATATAGAACAAAATTTTTTTTTTTTTATCCGTTACAACGAGACGCGATAAAGTGCACGCGTATCGAACGAAAATTCAAAGTCGATTTTCTCGAAAACAAAGCCTCAAACGAAAAATTGTTATTCTATATTTTCGACTTCTTTTCTCGCGTAGAATCACCCCCTTTCCGCTTGTACCACCAGTTACCAACCACTCTGTATAAGAAAGAAAAAATGAATGTATTATTTCCTTGCAAAACGAAAGGAACTTTCGGGACAGCCTAGTGTAATATTATTATTCTTTATTTATTAGCAGCAATTATTCTACATTTTTCAGTTTTACCTGAAACGACAGGTGACCAAGCGCGATATCAATATTTTGCGAATGGCAAGTGTAAAATATTGAAATGCAGGGAATCGGCGCAGTCCTCCTTGCCAGTTTCGAATCAAATTGCGCCGACGTTAATTTGCAGCTTCTCTCTGGAAAGCCAGGTCATCGAATCGTAGGGTTTCGTCTTTTGTCTTTCGTCGCGTCGACTCTCCACGCTTGTTCCGATGAATAGCTCGCTAATTTCCATGAATATTTATCGTCAAATGTTCGCGCACGATCGTCCGTCGTTGGCTTAGTTTCCGCGCGCTTGTTGCCCCACGTCGACATTCATATTTTGCACCGGGTATTTGCAAAAGCATTTGCAGCGCATGGCGGAATTCAACGCGCCCCACGTCGTTGCTTTACGTCGAAGCAAACGCGCGTCAACGTGTGTAAAGTTTAGTGTGTTGTACTTGTTTGTAGTAAGACTATTGTAGTTCAAAAAATCGCGCCACCACTTTGTGATTGTTTTCCGCCACGTCGAAGCGTCAGTTTTCTGTCGCAAAACGCGTACGTTTCGAAGAATCGAATAGAAAACGTTCTGAGAAAGATTATAATCAACACATATGTCGTGACTCAACGTTTCTTAGATTATCTCTTATAAGATACTTGGAATGGTAAAATAGTACAGACATATCTACGTATAATACGAATTAAACATTTCTTTACGCTTCTCTTTCGCATACAACGTAAATATACTTTGTTCGATGTATCAAACGTGAAAAATATCTCGATTTTCTTTTCTCTCACCTCTATCGGTACTTTAAACAGCCAAATATCAATTCTTCTTCGCGATTTCGATACCTTTTGTCTATCAACGTTCATCTCTAGCCTTACCGATACATGTCGATTTACCTGTTATAGATAACAAGCGACTTGAAACAGATACGAAACAACGACGCTACGGAAAGGGCGCAAACCTTCCAAACACGCTACTAATTTACTAGACACGCCTCGAAACTCGAGTCCTTGCGACACTGTACGAGTCTTTGCAAAAAGATTCTAACCTCACTGATTCCTCAGATGTATCGATTTTTACCGACCATAGGTAACTGTATTTTTCGCTAACTGCTCTTATCGTAGTCGCCGGCACCTTGAAACGTGCGCCTGGCTTTATACTTATAAAAAAAAGAAAAAGAAAAGAAGAAAACGATTGAAAAAGAAGAAAATAAAAGGAAAAAGAAGAAAAACTACAGACATATATATAGTATCGTAAGTGCGCGGATTACGTACTTGGTCGAGACGTGGTTGAAAAGCAACAAGGGTGTAGTGAGGTTAAGATGCGTACGCGAATCGCGTGGCCAGCCGCTTCTGGCCGCAGGCGGCGGGGGCGGAGGATAGTCGGCCGAGGAGATGAGTGGAGGGTTGGACGAGGAGGGCTACTTGACGAGCAGCTCATTCATCAGCCGACAGCGTTCGGTGATTCATGTGACACACGCGAACCGTGTGTATATGCCATACTGTATGGTCTCTCTTGCCATGACACGACGCGACGCTGGTCGATGCCACGAGAACGCGTCTGATTTCGTTAACTTACGAGTTGGAATGATGCACGTTAGTGATGGCGGTACATTTGAATAATTAACACGTAAGCATACAAGTATAAAGAAAACTTAGAACGCAACACTGTCATAGAAAACGCTGGAAAGAATGTCTTGAAAATATTACGCAGAATTAACACTATAAGAGAATTTCCATGCTCGTGTGACAAGAGTTTACGCGATTGTCCATACGATTTATGCGACTACAGTTTCTTTCATTTGTTTCGTTCAAAACAACAGACGACTTCTTATCATTATTTTTATCAGTCAACAATCCACATTCAGCTATTTTATTAATGAAGATTATCCGTCGGATATCGTCTCCATCTTGCCCAATGTCGGAAGATTTAAAATATTAATCACGTTAATGGCGGCCAGTCTTGAAAATTTGTCTTCGACATCCTATACTTTTTTATTTTACAGCTATTATTGCGAAGATTTGTCAGAATATGTATATTGGGTTGGCAACTAAGTGATTGCGGATTTTGTCATTGCCCGGACTTATCGACACAAAATCTAAACAGCGCGATCGCTCTGTTTGGCACTTAAACAGTGTATTGTTGACTCGTCTGATATCAACTGAAAATTTCGTTCGACAGTTTCGATATTCAGAAGTTAAGCGTCGTGATACCGCAGCGCATAATACACACGGTGTCATTAAACATATTTAATATTCATATTTAACATACTTAATTAATATTCGATATTTGAATGGGAAAGCATCGACGTCCGAAATATCGTTAGCGTTTTGCTCGTCGTTGATGCGCGCGAACGTCGCGCCCCAAATCGACGCAGCTCGATCGATCCTCGCTGCAATTATTGCACCGCTATTTATCGACGCTTACCCATCTCGTCGTGTGTACAGCGTATACACACGAGCCTCGTGCGCTCGTTACACACTCGTCGATACCATGGTCAGGTTACTTACCTCGGACATGCTAGTTCGTGACACGGCCAGTCGAAAGTTTGGCGCAAGTTTCACGATAGTTTCAACTGGTTGCCGCGCATCTGTCACGAGCTTGACGCGTCCGCCTGGATTTCTCGGTAGGTTCGCTGGTTCGTTTACCTCGCGTCGCTGCGTCCAATGATTTGTGGACTGCGGATGTTTATGCGGATGCATAGTTGTGCGAGGAAAATTGGTTAACGAAATCGCTGCGAGTTACGAAAGCGGACAAAGAAAGGTTTTAATTAGCAGTAGACTGCGGATGTTTACGTGAGTTCTTTCTTTCTTCTAGCGAATGTAGTTGATTTGTTGTCTCGCATGGTATACGTTACATCGAGTACGAGACAGTTCGAAGAATTTATTTGCAATCTTTTTATTGTCACGCTTGGAAATAATATTGAAACAGCCGTGCTTCACGCGCGTTTCAGTTGCAAACGATAAAGATTGCTTTGCGAGGCAACGTTAATTGTTCTTGTTTCAATTATCCTGGAATAACAAATGCGTGGAATTGTATAGGTTAGGTATCGCGGGGACACGCGGATTTCTGACATGGTTGACATAGCAGGACGAGAAGTTATTTCAGGAAACGTTTGCTCAAGTAAAGAAATTAAATTCTATTCTAATTCTTATTCTAATTCTAAATTATTAAATTCTAAAGAATTCTGTTTTATTTGACCGTAGAAATAATTCTCTGTAAGATTGTTTTTTTGATTCGATTAATTATTTCTGAATATGTTCGAGAAGCAAATAACGCGATACGTCGCTCAAATAATGTTTCAACGTTTCGATGTTTTAAATGTGTCATCGATGTTTGTAATTCGTAAGAAGATAATTTAATACGAATCACGTGAAAAACCGTAATTAATCTTTGGAATTGTTTGGTGTACTGCACATTAGCTACACGTCTGGTATTTTTATTGATATTACGCTCAGTAACATAAATCACATTATTATCTTTAACAAAGGAAACAGCTTCGCTTGATACTTGAACAATTCTTCAATTTTCCCTGTCCTATGTCATATGTTTTTTTATGCCCGACAGATACACACTCGTCCAACGTGCTTTCTCGTAGCTCGCGTGAATCATCGATGATTCACGCCGATTTTATCGAGAGCAATTTTTTCGAGAAATAAGCTGGCGTTGACACGTGAGGCGTTGTCAGCACGAAAGAGAAAAGCAAATGCGACGATCTTAATACGATATTGCATTCACGAAATCAGTGCCTCGTAATCTGACTAAAATAATAATTGCATACACATAATTTATTGCGCGCCATAGCCATCACGTATCTCTGCAATTAATTCGAAACTCAGCAGATCGTTCGATCGTATATTTCCATCCAGCACAGTAATTTCATCGCGTTTTATCCTACGGGGCTTTCAATGCTTCGAAAAATTACGATTTCTGGTG
This sequence comes from Bombus cullumanus, assembly GCA_014737535.1. Lineage (NCBI taxonomy): Eukaryota > Metazoa > Arthropoda > Insecta > Hymenoptera > Apidae > Bombus > Bombus cullumanus. Next base: position 2,616,174 of record JACXIX010000010.1, on the reverse strand, counting down.
GGAAAATTTCGAAGCGAAGTAAAATAAACAAAATAGTAAAGAAGCTTCAAAGTGAGGTTAGAAAATCGTCGTGTCGAATTGTAACGGGTGGCGGAATATTATTGGAACGACGATTAAGCTGAAAACCATTTATTGGATCGGGCTGTAAATTAAAAAGCTTAAACCTGTAAGGATTAGAAAGGAGAGAACGCGTGTGAAAGATCGCACGATAAAGTGCGAGTCGCGGCACGAAAACACGAAAACGACCGAGCACCTATGTGTGTGTTTAGGTATACGGACTGGCTGGTTCGACAGCAAAACATCGATATCAGCGTGGATACGTGGTTTTCTTCCAAGCGATAGACGATTGCGATCGATTCGTTTTAATAATAGAAAATTGCCAAGAGGGGCAAGAAAGTGCGGTATTGCATAATGAATGGCATGAAAAGAGGGTGAATTCAATGCGTTCGTGTGCTGACACCGTGCGATTCGTAGAATTGCACTACGCCTTCTTGCACAAACGAATAGCACGTTGAGTAATTTAATACGCGATACGTTCAGATATATTTCGTATCTGCAAATTAACACATTTACACGTGCTCTGTGTGCACGTGTACGCCTATCGTAGTAGGTAAGGAGATTAATTGCATTGTACGGAGATGAAAACACATTTCTAGATTAATATTTTCATTTGTTCGTGGAAGTTTTAAGAAAATGAAATTTTATTTCTACAAAATGTATGTAATAGAAAATGTCGAGCAGGGGGAATAATACTCTAAATGAGGATACTATACGCTATTACTATTGTAGATGTAAATACCATATATATACAGGGTGGTTGGTAACTGGTGGTACAAGCGGAAAGGGGGCGATTCTACGCGAAAAAAGAAGTCGAAAATATAGAATAAAAATTTTTCGTTTGAGGCTTTGTTTTCGAGAAAATCGACTTTGAATTTTCGTTCGATACGCGTGCACTTTATCGCGTCTCGTTATAACGGATCTCACTGTAGGAAAAAAAAATTTTTATTCTATATTTTCGGCTTCTTTTTTCGCGTAGAATCACCCCCTTTCCGCTTGTACCACCAGTTACCAACCACCCTGTATATTTTTTTCATTCAGAATATTATCTCGTCTGCTCGACATTTCCTATTATATACATTTGTATATATATATTTATAATGTGTAATGTATATAATTATAATAAATAGCAAATAATAATAAATAATATACATTACATATACACAGGGAGTTATTAGTCGAGTCTTCTACGTTCATGAAATTTTATTTAAATTTGTACACGTGTAGAATATGCATATGGAATTGTAAACGAACAAATTTTCTCGGGAACATAAAAAGAAATATACGTAGAGTTGTTGAGAGGCGAGCATTAAATAAAAAGTAAAATAAGAAGATATATATCTACACAGAGAGTTATTAGTCGAGTCTTCTGCATTCATGAAATTTTATTTAAATTTATGCACGTATAGAATATGCATATAGAATCGCCAGAAGAATGGAATTGCAAACGAAGAAATTGTCATAGAAAATATGAAAAACACGTATATGTAAATCTTGTCAAAAATAATATCTCACTACGTGTGGCTAATTGGAACAGAGTTAGAAAAATAGTAATTTTAATGTTGCTACACCTGTGTGCACATAATACGTACACTCGTATACTTGGAAGAATTATTTTATGCGCGTTATGATGCATATCTATAATATGATACATTCGTGTTTCATGATCTTGATACGCATAAACGTTTTAAATTATATTAAATTCTTTGGAAATTACATGCTTTCATAATTCAAAGATATACTCTGCAAACAATTTGATTTACCAACAATTTGTTCGAGTAATGTTTTACCGCACAAATACGTTTTAAAAAGAAGGGGAAAAATACGGTACATAGCAAGCGACTCCATTTCTCCTGGGCGTCATAGTCAGTCTATTATGTCCACAATCCACGTCCAACCGTACCGTATCTCTTTGCTCGATCTCCACATTTCTCTCTTACTGGAGGCTTTTGTCCGGCACAATAGGGGGCGAATAGAAAATAGGAAAAATTATCAGCAATTCACAATACCCTTGGAACACTTGTTCCTTGAACAGCAGGGACACGAAATGTGAAGATATTCATTTGCAGCCCTTAGAAATTCAGTGGAAATCACAAATTTAAACAAAACTCTGTCCCAATGACCATCGTATACCATTATACGTATATGTACATGAATTATCTATAATGTGGTACATATAGTGATATATTATGCCGTATGTAACATTATACAGGGTGGTTGGTAACTGGTGGTACAAGCGTAAAGGTGGTGATTCTACGCGAAAAAAGAAGTCGAAAACATGGAATAAAAATTTAAAAACAAATTTTTTTTTCGTTTTTCTACAGTGGAATTCGTTATAACGAGACGCGATAAAGTGCACGCGTACCGAGCTAAAATTCAAAGTCGATTTTCTCGAAAACAAAGCCTCAAACGAAAAATTTTTATTCTATACTTTCGACTTCTTTTTTCGCGTAGAATCACCCCCTTTCCGCTTGTACCACCAGTTACCAACCACCCTGTATATTTAATATATAAATATGCGTGTAATTAAATATATAAATTGAAATTAAATATTATAAATTAAATGAAGTATAATACATCGTGTAATATGATATAAATATATATAACAACAGTATAAATATATAATGTGAACGTAAAATAAAACAAAAATACTAGTAATATATAATATCATATATATTATTTGCATAATATAATATTGTGATATACATAGTAATATATTATGCTATATGTAACATTATATATTTAATGTATAAATATACGTATAATTAAATATAAAAATTGCAATTAAATTAAATATAATAGTACGTTGTATAATATAATATAATTACATATATAATAACAGTATAAATATATATTATGTAAACGTAAAATAAAACAAAAATACTAGTAATATATAATATTATATACATTATTTGTATAACATAATATTGCATTATTATTAATATGTTATATTACAATACACGTAGCAGCCAGATAAAAAGTAAACGGCTAATCTAAAGTAGAATACGTGAACCGTTTATCACGGAACTGGGGTAACTTCATTTTTCAAAAAAAATTCAATTCCACCTTGTTTCGGCTTTTATCGAAAAGGAAATTATAGTTTGCTATGAAATTAGCATCGAAATTTTAATTGCACCCGGGAATCTTTCCACAGGATCCACTTTTACAACGACCTTTTAACACGTATTACTAACTTTTACACGATTTGTTTAACACGTCTTGGTTAAAGTTATGCGACTCTTTTTTTTTACCACGTTCTATTCATATTTGCACGGTTTTCTTAGCACGTTTTACTTACCTTTAAACGATATTTTTCACACGTTTCATCTATTTTTATCCTCGAACCGAAGAGACCGACAAACCTTCCAAGAACCGCTTCATCAAGACACAAATTCTACTTTGTTATCGCTGTTACAAACAACCGACTGTTTTAGAGTCACGGTAAGAGCATAAAACATCTGAAGGATGCTGCTGTGTTCATTTGTTTAACGATCGTCAGATCGTACGACTGAGATCTTCAGCGAACAAAGAATCACTTGATTCGATGCAAAGAGAATCGAGATCATATCGTTTTACATTTCTTCGTTCTGTTTAAAAGAAACAACGAAAGGTGTTGTTCGTTCGTCCAATAAGCCGCAGATTGAACATTCGCCAACAGTCAGAACTTGATCGAGTAAAGAGAATTTAATTCGGCTCGAGGAGAATTGAGATTATATCGTTTCAAATTTCCTCAATTTGTACAAAAAAAAAAAAAAACAACGAAACACACGTCGTCGCAACTGATACGAAACGATCGGACGGCGCATATTTCGAGCGACGAAAATCATTTTTCTCCACCGATGGACGAACGTGTTCGTTGCAATACCGATGAACATCGGCGACGTGTAAAATACGGATTTTTCAGGAAACGATATTTTTTCATTTTCCCTTAACGCGTTATTTTTTCTCCCGCGCGTTCATCAAATGAAACGCATGTTTTGTGCTTTTTCGCAAATCAATTGTTTCAATTGCGTAAAAGCAGTGTCGAGTGTGTACGTGCGTGAAGTTGGTCGGCGTAAATTCGTCTGCTGATCGAAGATGCGAAATTATTTGTTTATTATAAAAGCGGAGCAATTCCATTTATCCTGTTGGTTTTTTCGATGGCGTGGAAGGTTGTTCATTTGTTCTATGGAACTCACGCGTGTCATCCGGAGATCAACGATTGTGCAAATTGTTTTATTAACGCTTTACCGACCGATAGCCGATTAATCGGCTGTTCGTCACCGACGCTTACCGACCGATAGCCTATTAATCGGCTTTTTGTTGCCAACAATCTTTCTCATTTTTTGAGCAGTAATTTGTCATTTAGTACTAAGGTACCTTGCTCAGTTGCGTCAATTGCGTTGCTTTGTAAGCTCCCACAGTTTTATACCAATTTGAGAAACTTACCGTTCGCGATGAACGAAAAGAATGGTATTGGAGAGTCTAAATTGAAACAGAGGCGGCGCCAGGGAGAATCTGCGCCTGAGTTGCCGATCGGACGTGCGTATGCTGTCGAATCGTTAGCGGTCGGTAAAGTGTTAATATTTTCATTGGTATTTTTACGAAATATTTGCGTTGCTGTCGAAGACAGTATCGTTTCTCAAGAGCGAAAATTCTACTTTTATCGTTAGTAATTATTAATCAATTGCTTCGAACAGCGAAAGTGAATTTGTTTACCGACGGATGACTTCCGGTTAACGTCAGTGATATAAGTTATTAGTAGATAGACAGATAATGATTCTGTGTTTCGAATTAGTTCTGAGATTGCCGATATTTTATAAATGAGTGGATAAAAGAAGAATCTCAGAATTGGAAGACGATAACGATTTTTAGATAAAGAAAACAGACGTTTATATAAAGCGGAAGGAAAGAGAACTACACGCTGAAATTCGTCATTATCCGACGAGTGTTTTAAAGTTTTTTTTTTTGTTTTAATTTATTTATTTAAATTTTACAATTTGTCCAGTAGGACATTTGGTAAAATGTTGTGTATAATAGAAAAAATATAGCATGTGGATGGTTACACCCAGCGGGGTTCCATCTTCCAGATTGTTTGTTAGGTTATGTCCTTTGTGTCGTATTTTAAAGTGACACTAAGTTGAGCTCTACGATACGAAACAACAACGAGCAGAATATCTGAAAAATAAAGAAATTGTCGTTTACGATTTTCGTAATTGATCAAATCGTGAACACGATACAACCCCATTCAATGCTTGCAAAAATGCTTTTTGGCTCATAAATTTCGAAAGTCAATAAAACACAAGACTACAAAACTTCTAACGTTTGTTGAAAGGTTGCCAACCCAATAAATACAATTACTTGTCTTTTCCCAGTTTTAACATTAACATTACCAAATGGCCGGTTTCAATGTTTAATGTAAAATTGTACATTTATTATTTCTCTTATTCATCTAATTTTATGTTACTTCTTATGTTATCCCATTAATCAATTTCTCAATTTTTATTAATATATCAGATTACTGTTTATCGCGTCACATTGATAAAGCAAAGCAATAGTTCATTCGGTTTCGGTAAACAGATCGTAGGACACTTCCACGCTTCGGTATAGCAAACGGTACAAAATTATTTCCATTCTAAGTAAATAGAAGCACAGAAAATTCATTATATTATTCCTCTTCTGTTATACAATTCCATTATTATTATTATTCGTTATATCATTCCTCTTGTCATCGCCAGAAAGTAGAAATTTTCAAATAAAATTGTAAAACCAGCCATGGAAGCCTAAAAAAAAAAGAAAAAAATAAAAAACACAAAGAATCGAATAGAACCCGCGTACAATTGCCTTTCCACCGTACGTGCTCCTCTGTACGCGGCTAATTTACCTACAACGACGACAACCTTACCGCTGGTTTATCGATTCTTCGACAGATGAATCATTTCTGTTGCACCGCGTCTGCTGCCCCCGGTTCCTATTTATTCCTCCACCGACGACCCGTCGTGGGCGGTTGGTAGGTGGAAAAAAGGAATGATCCGCAGTCTGTCGCCGGCTCACCGACCACCATCGTCGTGTATGGTAGCTTGTCTCGCCAGGCGAACACGTACAGCGAAACTGAAACACCACCTGTAGTTATAGCGCCGTGAAGCTATAGTTAGCGAGCTCGCCCCCGAACCGAAGAGGGAAGCTTTCCATAAATAAAAATAACCACCTTGCCGCCTCGCGTGTAGCAAACGGGCTTGTTCCTTCACAATTGCGCTTCGTTTTCTATGGTTTTCGCCGTTTGCACAGTCGGCTGTGGCTGACCCACGCGGACCTCGAGAGGCGGACCGCGACGTCTAGAGAACCTGGTTCGGTGTTTCGTTTCTCGAATTCTCTGCAACGAAAATCGGAAAAGCCTGTAGGAAAAGGTGTGTTGTGCGTTGGACTTGGGACAGTGTGAGATCGAAATCGACGAGTTTTGCAGGTGGAATTGTTTCGTTGGAAATTTAGGCAGTTGAGTGTAAGATTGATATTCTGTTGTTTTGTTGTTTTTGTTTGGTTTTTGGGGGGTTGGGTTAAGCAGAAAGAGAGAGAGCAGAGGTGTCGTGTTGAATTTCTCATTGGAAGGTGATTTCTCCGCGTTGCCGGTTTAGTTTTCACGGGTTTTATTAGCCCTCGGTTGCCACGCTCGCTTCGCCGGGTCGATCTGACCCAATGTTCGATTTCCAAGCAGCTGCTGTTGAAAGGATAGCGGCGATATCGGATCAAAGGAAATTTGAGAATACGGTTCCAATATCCTGGGATATGTTTTGACAAGAACGAAAGTCTAAGGAAGCAAGTGACGTTGTTTTCGAAAAAGAAAGGGAAATATCTGAAACTGTAAGTTTCGAGGAAAATCATTTTTATGAGAAATTGTTCTAACTCTTTTATATTTCGACGTTTCTCGCTAGAATTTTCAAATTTGATGCTTTTTAAATGTGCAACTTTGGGGGTGGGGGGGGGGGAATAGTTCCTTAGAGTGCGCGTTCCTAAAAAAATGTTTATTTGACATGTTGAGGAGGAGCAGTTTTTGAATAAGAGTGCAATTTTATGGAAAAATCAGTTCATTACACACACAGGTGCAAACAATTTTAGATTTAAATTTTTTAAATTGTAATAACGATTTCTACTAGTAAAATTTGCACAAAAGTAAAATGCACATTTGTGACAATTGGGTCATAATGACCCATCACTAACTTCATAGAGTTGCCAGACGCAAACTGACAGGATTCTTAGCAGTGTAATCATCAGATATTATAAAAAAAAGAAATAATTCAAATTAACAGTAGATTGTGCAATAGTGTCATTGCAAGTGTCACATCTTGGAGATGTTTCTTCCCAAAACAAAACTATGAGTCACTATGACCCATAAAGGCAACTTTCAATAAAATAGTACAAAAAAATATTAATTCAAATTAACAGTAGATTGTGCAATAGTATCATTGCAAACGTCTCACATCTTGGAGATGTTTCTTCCCAAAACAAAACTATGGGTCACTATGATCCATAAAGGCAAATTTCAATAAAATAATACAAAAAAATTTTAATTCAAATTAACAGTAGATTGTGCAATAGTATCATTGCAAACGTCTCACATCTTGGAGATGTTTCTTCCCAAAACAAAACTATGGGTCACTATGACCCATAAAGGCAAATTTCAATAAAATAATACAAAAAAATATTCATTCAAATTAACAGTAGATTGTGCGATAGTGTCATTGCAAGTGTCACATCTTGAAGATGTTTCTTCCCAAAGCAAAACTATGGGTCACTATGATCCATAAAGGCAACTTTCAATAAAATAATACAAAAAAATATTAATTGAAATTAACAATAGATTGTGCAATAGTGTCATTGCAAGCGTCACATCTTGAAGATGTTTCTTCCCAAAGTAAAACTATGGGTCACTATACCCATAAAGGCAACCGAGAGTTAAGAAAGGGAATCGGTACAGTCTTGTAGAATACAATGATTCGACGATACTTGGCTTATTATTATTTTCTGCACTGCACATCGTAATATTTTACTTTTTCCAATCTCTTCAATGTCTCATTAAATAATGTTATTTTCTTTTGTTCAATTCCTTGGCCAGTTATTCATTTCACGCACAAGTTTCCATTAGAAGTTTTATTTTCCAGTGATCCGTAATTCTTGTCGACCAGTTGAGTTTTCATAATTCATTAGCTTCTTATCTCCAGATGTACGTACGTTTCGTAAATTCTGTTTCTCACATTTTACGATACTTTTACGAGTGTCACGTGTTAAAAAAAAAAAAAAAAAATAGAAAAAAAGATAAGAAGTATAAGCAAACATAAAATTGTATCTAGTGTAACACGAAGAATGAATAGATCTGTTCAAGTGCTATTGGTTTGCAGAATTATGGAAGAAACGAAGAGATCAAGCGTTCGCATAATGCGCGGAAAAGTAGCAAAGAACTGCAAATGGTAAGCCAAGAAATGGAATATCGATTGAACGTCGGTAGTTTTTAGCTATAACTGTAACTATGTATTACGTCCGAGCAAATGATACCATTTTAGATTTTTCCGTTTTACGTGTGCATACATCACGAAAGTAAATTCCACTGCGAACTGCTCGCTGTTCGTCGTTTCATGTCCCGCATTTTATTTATCGCGTTTCATCACAATGCGAAGTATTAGCTTGTGCCAAAAGTCTCTTTCGTTTTGTGAAGGAAATATTGGGTTGGCGACTAAGTGATTGCGGATTTTGTCATTAGGTGGTACGACAAGATCCGCAATCACTTAATTGCCAACGTAGATGCACGATATTTTTCCTTTTATACTTTTTTATCCAATTATGTAACATCCATTTTGTTCTATCACCACAAAATAATATAACATACAATATAATATAACTGTTGTTATTTCTATATTCAGAGGTAGGATCACAATAGCTATTATTATATTCTATGGATACATCTATCACACCGTTCTGAGGCAGACTAACCTTTATTGCACATTCTTACATGGACTAGGGATAAAAACAAAAGAGCATCTTAAACCTATCGATTAAATCTATCGATTGTATCTAGAAATATCCTCTAGTTATTTTTTCTCGTAACTAACGCATCTGCATATAGATGGCGAGCACGAACTCACATTGTCATTTTCAACAATAATATAATCAGAATTGCAAATAATACTAAAATAATATAGTAATACTGATAACAATATTAAAAAAATGCGTTCTATTAGTGCAAAATGGATCACACAAAATTCAATAAAATAATACAAAAGAAAAAATATTGCGCATCTATTATTTCCTTATAAAATGTCAGAAACTTTTCGGATAATTCATTAGGTTGGCAACTAAGTGATTTTGTCATTAGTTGGTACGACAAAATCCGCGATCACTTAGTTGCCAACCCAATAAAAATCGCGTACTGTTTTCGCGATGCTAAAAGTATAACAATTATCTGATGTTATTACGTGCGGATTATTTCTTTGCGAAATTGAACGTAAAACGGATAGACGTTAATTATTAGAACATCACGTTAATTATTTCCAGTGAAGGGGAAATGCTTTTTCGGGAAAGAGGAAAACATTCCACGCTATTGATTTCCTCCCTCGTGAATATATTCTATATATCGAGAAATTTATTTTTCAGTGTGCAAGTCGTTCTATTTTCGTAGCAATTTCGTTGTTCACTTGTTCGATTCGTGTTTTCTCCCGTGCCACGATCTCCCAAATGCCAACTCGTACCTTCAATTTTCGGCTTGTTTTTTGAACGAAAGTTACTCTGCACTGTATTATCCTCTTCTACGTGTCGCCGGATTTATTTGTCCAACTGGAATCGCTCTCCCGCGCCATTTTCTTCCACATTTTGTACACCGTGGCTGCTATAACCAAACAATAAATCGCGCAGACGAAGGAAACTATGAGAAAGGCAGAGACAAATATCGTATATCATCAGGCAATCGCGTCACAAACAACGTAGTTTATTTTATAGTAACTGCAATATGGATGTTTAAAATACAGTACATATACATGTACATGATACATGAAATAAGTAAGATACAATACAAAATACAGTAAGATACATATACAATACAAAATACAGATACATATTTTTATTAATGTAATTTTATTTCTCTTTTATTAGTTTTAATTGTCTTATGAGATTTACATAATTTACACGTGAAAATTTCATATCGTTACGAGATTTTCTTTAATATTTTATACATCCCACTATGTAGCTTGCCATAATCATACAATAAATCGTGGAGACAAAAGAAATCATCAGAAGGGCAGAAATCATCAGAAACAGCATAATTGATTCTGTGATAATTGAACTGTGGAAGTTTATACGATGATACATATTATTCTTACGAATACAATTTCTTTTTTCCTTTTATTAATGTCTCGTGAGATTTACGTAGCGTACATATGTAAATAGCAAATACATTACGAATTGTACATTGCCATGAGAGAATTGTGCGGAAATGTCAATATTCCGGCCGCTGGATTAGGCGACGTATTAAAGAGAAATATTTATTTAAAGAAACAGAAATTGCATATGGTAATGCAGTCTACGTGTATAGTTTTGATAATTATGGTTGACCCGGAGTGAATACGATTGAAGAAATAAAAGCAACATTGAATTAATTGCCCTCAAATATTGCAATTATATTGCACAATTTTTATGCAAATAAATAATTTCTTCAATTTGTACAAATACTTATTTTCATAAATATATATATTTACTATAGTAAATAAAATTGAAACTGATTCGCTTCATCTGTTAAATATTATAATTAGATTGCAAAATAATTATGCAAATAAGTAGTCTCCTAAATTTGTATAATAATTGCATTACATATCTACTTATTATAACAAAATCGAAAATGATCCACATCATCTATTAAATACTATAATTAGACTGCAAAATAATTATGCAAATAAATAGTCACTTAAATTTGTTTAATGACTGCATTACCTATCTACCTGCTACAATAAACAAAATCTCAAATGATCCACTTCATCTATTAAATACCATAATTAGACTGCAAAATAATTATGCAAATAAATAGCCTCTTAAATTTGTATAATAATTACATTACAAATCTACCTACTACAATAAACAAAATCGAAAATGATCCACTTCATCTATTAAGTATCCTAATTAACCTATATCGTAATTACAAAATAGCGATACAAATATCAAATAATCTCTTAAATTTGTTTAACAACTGTACTACCTATCTACCTACTACAGTACATTATTACGCATTACCATCTCATTACCAAATTGTTACTTTGCTTTCGGGAAGCTCGACGAATAACCTCGTCGTCAAGGGCCAAAACGTCGTAATTTCTCGTCCATCGTAGTCAACGTCGAAACAGTGCCCTCGTTATCGCGAACGCTTTTGCTTGAACCTAACCTGATTCTCGCCAGCCAAAGCAATTAAAACGTCAGACACTCTAGCGATCTCATGTCAAAGGCCACCGCCTCCAACTAACGCGTCTTCGATGACAAAGATACCGCAAGGACGCGTTCTACGTTGGTCGTATCGTACGTAGCCATATTTCATATCATTGTACATGGCAACGTACACGCAGTGACATCTTCAAACCGGCGTGATTATTATCTCCTTGTCTACGTAGCTGACTGATCGATAACATTGTGCAGCAGCGTTTTTGCTTCGAGTTTCAATTCGGCCTGGTTTCACGAGCCGAGCGGACTCGCTCGTTCGCGCGAAACAAAGGCTCAGCACCAGCCTCCGCGAGATCCTCCACTCGTTTTCGATACAAATTGTCTCATAGCTCAGGGCTTTCTTTCTCAATCTTCGATCCGCCTTTCCAAGCTTCACCGATGGAAATTACATGGAAAAAAGATACGCGAGGATCGATCGAGCGAAGGAGGAATGCGGATGAAAGTCTCGACTCTTCTATTATTTGTATTGTATCGTTGAATTTTTCTCATCCGAAGAGATTTCCTCATTGTTTCCAGGGGAAATTCCCTTTTAGGTTATTGATCGAGTTTTCTTTTTTTTATTTTTCCCGAGCTTTGGTTTGCCGGATGATAACGTGCATCGTGAAGCTTCTTGGGCTATTTGAGTGGAGAAGTTTTTAACTGGCATGGGGAAGGTTTGGCAACTGGAGAATTGAGAAAAGTTTGAAACTTGGCAAATGTAGCTCATGAGATGCTAAGAAGCATCAATTTTCTCTGAACGGTGGAACGGTCCTAGGGGTGAAAACTCCACACCGAAGAAATCTTGACTTTTCATGTTATCATAAATATTTTAGAAAGTATGTGGAATAGGAGGGAAAAGTTGAATTAAAAGTTGTAATCCCTTTTACGTAAATTTCTATTTCTATTAAATAAATTTTTATTAATAGATTCCTATTTTTATATTTCTATTAATAAATTTCTATATCTACGTAATTTTCTAAAGCTGTTTTTTCCTCTCGCACGCATACACAGCTCTTTGTAGATACATAAACGTTACGTATAATATTATATAATAAATAATAATATATATTACGTATAATAAATGTAACAAGATTTTTAATTGCGCGAATATTTCTGCCTTAATCATTTTTCTACTTTGTTTCACACTATATGTACAATTTTTTTATAACAATTATTTATATGTTTTTATTTGATCGTTTTATTTCACCTCGACCTGTAAATATTTAAAAAAAACATGTTAAAATTTACGAATATATTTTAGTTTGCTTTCTACGCATGACGAGTATACTCGTCGTGGCAGAAAATGTTGCCATTTCTTCATTTCGCAAAGTTTACGTGTATATTTTAATTTTCCAGACGCTTAGTTTCCGAGATAAAATAAATTTTGATAATTTGCCGCAGTCCGATTTTTAATTAAACACGTTCGAACGTTTTTTTTTTTATTCAAATTTTATTCTATTAATTATCAAATATTATTCACACAAAAAACGTTATACTTATTTTACAAGAACACTTACATTACCTATACACATCTATCGTTCTCGAGAAAAATGTCCGGCTAATAACGAACACCCTGTATATGAAAATCGAAGGAAAAACACTTAGCAGCTAGTCAGGTGTGCCACTAAAACCTCGCACTTGAACCACTTGCAACTGTGTTGCAACTATCACAAAGCAGCAAGAAGTTGAGCGAAAGTTTGAAACTTTCTGACGAAGAACCTCTTATCCTACATTCTCTGTACAAATCTCACGACTTCCATCAATCATTCTAAATATGCTGCGCGACCTCGATTACCAATAGCAATAAAACTGTCCACTTGTAACACTTCGAAACGAGCCCCTGTCGACCACCATAAATCTCTGCGAACAGCGTCAAATGTCTACCGATAGGCTGCGATATTCCAATAAAATATGGCCGATTTGGCTCGTTAAATATCTTTTATTAGCCGATAAATTTCACCGATTTATTACGAGCACATTGTTGTGTTTAGTTCAGCGTATCGAAGGTTCGTGATTGACAATTGTCTGCAGATTGCAGTTTCCGGTTTATTTTCTATTTATCTTCCAACGATAATGGTGTTTCATGGTCAATTATGGTTTGAAGCGCACAATATGAATTAACACTTTACCGACCGATAGCCGGTTAATTGGTTTTTTGTCACCGACGCTTACTGACCGATAGCCTATTAATCGGCTTTTTGTTGCCAACAATCTTTCTCATTTTTTGAGCAGTAATTTGTCATTTAGTACTAAGGTAGCTTGCTCAGTGCGTCGTCAGTTGCGTTGCTTTGTAAACTCTCACAGTTTCATTTCGATTTGATAAACTTACCGTTCGCGATGAACGAAAAGAATGGTATTGTAGAGTCTAAATCGAAACAGAGGCGGCGCCAGGGAGAATTGCCGGTCGGACGTGCGTATGCTGTTGAACCACTAGCGGTCAGCAAAGTGTTAAGATGTAACCGACGCCCAATTTACGCGAGTCTGTTTCTTACGTGGTAAATTGCATTTTACGAGGCAGTTTTCGTGCGCAGCCAGAAGATATATTTTTCTTTTATTTAAAAGTGGAAACGTCCAACGAATCTTAAAATTTCGACAAGACTCAATGAAATGTCGTAGCTACGATATCAGCAAATTTAGGAAAACTTGGTGACAGAAAAGATTGAGAAGGAATCGTGCGAGAAAATGAAGATTGAGGACGAAAATGGCGTCGAACAGTTGCAAATATTTCGAGCGATGAAGATGATATGTTCGTAGCAATTTTAAAAAGAAAAGATCGAGTGTTTTGAATTAGGACAGCGACACTGATATGGAATAAAGTTTGTTTTTGTCTTTGAAACGTCATTCAAACAAACTTCATTTTCACGGTTCACATAAATTAGGTGTAAAATTACATAAATTAAATTAGTTTGTTTTTGAAACGTCATTATTCTTTTCTGTTAGAAGCTACACGAAATAATTGTGTATTTCTAAAGCTTGTACGTACTAGCTTCTATTTTTATACTAATTTATCTTCCCTTTTTACACTGACAAACTTCATTCTCGCGGTTCACATAAATCAGGTGTGTAATTAAACGATGGAAGCTAATGTAATGTGTCGCAATTACGTTGTTAATTACGTCGTAATCGTCGATAATTGACGATTGCTGGCAGAAAACGCTGTTCAGCGACGAGAAACAAGTTTTTCAACAGCGAAATAAAACTTGTGCATCAATCTAGGCCAAATTCATGAAAGGGGAAAGTGCATCTGCAGATGTGAAGCACGTTAGTGCCACCTTTCTACTTAGTTGTAAATAAAACTCATTCGTTCCATTCGTTTTGGGTAGATGGCATAAACAAAAACCAAGAAACAATTGACTAATGTTTAGTGACTCTTTGATTTGATTTCTACAGAGGTGGCGTTACGATACACATCTTCTAACGTTATTAATAACCGGACTACGGATTTTTAGTTTTCGTACTTTTCATATTACATAGTTTTCGCGTATTTTACATAAACCGCGTAAATAAACATGTTACATATTTATTTATAATTTCAGCAAATTTATTAATCTATCAGCAGGAATGAATGATTCCTGAAACTTTCGTATAATAATCATCGTACAATCAGTGTTTATCAGTTCGTACGAAGTACAAGCGGGACAATTTGAATTCCTTTAATACCTTTAAGGGACGTACACAACAGCGGTCAATCGCGTAAAAGTGGATTTCGTACCGATTTTTGTCACGCGATCAACAAATAGGAGAAAAATTTCGTCGTGTTCGATGAAGAAATCTTGGTTACCACTCGACGTTGGAAATTTCAAGAATTCTACAGGATAGACACATCCATAGAATTTCGTTTAATTTAAAGAAATTGAAATATATACACTTCAGTTAGGTTTCATGACGTCAAACGATCTCCTTCGGTATGTAAATTAATTCTTCCAGGTGAGCGAGATCGATTTGCGATTTAAACGACCTTGGAAAACCTGTTGTTATTTATCGTAACGCAAATTCTCATAATTAGACTGCGGATTTTTGTTTTTATTTTTATTAACGTAAATGCAGAGGTGGAACCTACACGAACGTTCATCTCACCCGTTAGACGTCGCAACGACTGCTTCACTTTGAACGAGTTCCTTATATTTTCGCATGTTACGCGCACATTGTGCGTTCTTGCAGTTTTTGAATCTTCTTCAAATGCATAAAAATTCGCAGTCTAACGATAACTATTGCGGTGGCAATTAAGTGATTGCGGATTTTGTCATTACCAGCTAATGAACCTAATCTAACCCCAACCTAACCTAAAAAAATTACCAATAAATGTAGGTACACGTATGAATGTGATTCATATTTCGTAAATATCAATGTAATACGTATGTATGTGTATGTATGTGTAGGTATTCTACATTTTGCAATTTGTCTTATTCTATTTGTTC
This sequence comes from Bombus cullumanus, assembly GCA_014737535.1. Classification (NCBI taxonomy): domain Eukaryota; kingdom Metazoa; phylum Arthropoda; class Insecta; order Hymenoptera; family Apidae; genus Bombus; species Bombus cullumanus. The sequence goes on along the minus strand of JACXIX010000010.1, from coordinate 2,600,272 downwards.
TACATTTTGCAATTTATTTAATTCTATTTATATCTCTTTTTCATATTTGTGTTTTATATTTATCCTATTCATATACACAGTGTATGTATTTCACATTATTTGCCATTCATCTTATGTATTATAAATTATAATTAAAAAATATGTGACATTACAAGTTGAATATTCGGACACGTTTCAACTGAGTAAAAATCTACGGTTTAGTAGTCATATTCTGTCATCAAATTTCTTCTTCCGCTTCTATTTAAATTGTTCTGTACATATGTGTAACCTGCGTTATTTGACACGCACCTTATACAATGTGACACGTTTCCTACGTATAGGTTGAACATTTCGACACGAAAAAAAAAAATAAAAATAAAATTTGGCTGCATAAAAATCAGCAGCGTATTAATACCAATTTACAAAGGGCGATCGCGCTATTCAAAACATTTTCTTCGCAATTCTTCACAATTTCTGTGCTAAAGGAAATTGTTCAATTTTCACACTTGCGGCGTTTCTGATAATTAAATTAAATTAAAATTCCGATAATCGCGTAAACTGTGACGCACTCTATCCGAAACAGAAAAAAGAAAAACACTGAATCGATAATTTGATAATTACAATGTTCGTTATTTATTGTACTCGGCCGTTCGTGAAGTTGGCGCTCTTTTCACGCGCACGCAACACGTGCCACGAACACACAGTTTCCGCGGCAAATTTGCTCGCGTGTACGTATTAACAAAGTTTTGCGTACGCGCCTTGCGCTTAGCTCAACAAAACTTTCGCTAGAAACTTTCGTGCTTTTCATGTGCCTGGCAAAAGTTAGCGTACTGAAGTCCCAAACCAAAGTAAATTTCCATGCAAATACTTACGTAGCGAACGAGTGAAATTCCACTATTGGGTTGGCAACTAAGTGATTGGGTATTTTGTCATTACCACCAATGTCAATATCCGCAATCACTTAGTTGCCAGCGCAATATTTTATTTCAATTCTTGGCTTTTTATTTAGTTAACTAAAAATACATATATTTGTTTTTTTTATTACCAACTATTTGCAAAATCTAAAGCGAATGTTTCTCTTGCAATTTGTTTAGGTTATGCTCGTTGACCTTGACGCGGCTGGTGATTTTACGGCCATTAGGCTCCGATTTAACGTCGATTAGCATCGCGGTGAAGATGCAGAGCTCGAAGAGGACGTTGCGCTCCAACGAGATGGCCATCCCAACCGGTGGCATGCTGGACACCGAGCTGGAGCTGCAGTTCGCGCTTCAGTATCCGCATTTCCTCAAGAGGGACGGCAACAAGCTGCTGATACAGCTGCAGAGGAGAAAACGCTATAAAAATCGCACGATGCTCGGGTACAAGACGCTAGCCGAGGGAGTTATCAATATGGCTCAGGTAAACAGCAATTTTCGATCTACAACTGCATTCGATAAGCACGTTCTGTTCGATAAATACACGATAAATACAAGGATACAACAGAAGAATATTCTTCTCGAAAATCCCTCGTTTTGTGCGCCGTCACTACGACGACTTTCTTATCAGCGAGAAGAAAATTACTTTCGTCGTTTGAATTTCCTCCGTCTGATCGTCTCGCGTCGGCCGCGACGACCTACGTTTCGCTTTTTCTCTCGCTGATTCTTTGTAACGAGCCGTACAAGTTCTCGTGTGTCCTTGAAATCGAGACTGGTATCATTTACGTTCAAACGACGTTCCAGCTTATCTGTTGGTTCTGTTCCTACGTCGACCAAACTCGCACAAAACAAACGCTGTCCTTCCTTGTCATTTATTTTTCAACGAGATCAGAGGCACCTACGGATGATTTAGCGTGCGAGTGGAAGAAATTGTGAAAGAAGTTGCAGAAGAATATTTTTATATTCATTGATTTATTACTTTCTTACAGAAGCAATTCCATGTTACGTAGTACATTTTTGCTATTATTAATCCATCTGGGACCATGGTCCCTAAACAAGGGTTGCCACATTTATAAAATTGTGGAACCAGTCATTTTGACCGGTGTGGTATTTCTAGTGTTGGCAACTAGTGATCTAGCGATCGATGCGGAATTTTCCTGACGACTGATATCATCGTATTGAATGATACGCGGTAAAAATTTGAAAAACGTGTGGCAAGTTGTGGAAAACAAGGAAACTGGTTAATTGGGGGTCGATAGACAGATTACAGGACTCCTGTACACTTTGACAAGTACCAGTCATTTTCACTGCTATTGGTATAAGTAGCCTTGATACAAAATTATTTTCAGTTTGAATACATAAAAAACAAAATAAAATTCATTGTATTGTTAGTTTAGTTATCGTTGCGAAAGTCATTACATCATTGTGGAAAAAAATATAACATGAAGTAGGAATTTTGAAATAAAATTGTAAAACCAGTCAATTTAACTGTTATGGTAGTTCCAGTGTTAATTTGCAAAACGAAGAAAATATATTCTTTTATGTGCATCAATTGAACTATCTTCTTTCAAACAATTTTACTCTTATTTACTGTTGCAATGTTATATACAGGGTGGTTGATAACTGGTGGTACAAGCGGAAAGGGGGTGATTCTACGCGAAAAAAGAAGACGAAAATATAGAATAAAAATTTTTGATAAAAAATTTGTTAATAAGAAATTTTTAATAAAATCTACAGTGAGATACGTTATAACGAGACGTGATAAAGTGCACACGTACCGAGCGAAAATTCAAAGTCGATTTTCTCGAAAACAAAGCCTCAAACGAAAAATTTTTATTCTATATTTTCGACTTCTTTTTTCGCGTAGAATCACCCCCTTTTCGCTTGTACCACCAGTTACCAACCACCCTGTATATATAATACATACTATTAAATTTAAAACGAAGAATTTGTGGAAAGTATCCCACTGTGCACAATCTGGCAGATGATTGTTCTATTCCATAATCCACGTAACAGATTCAATTAGTCGATAAACCAATAAATGCAAGTCAATAAATGATGGAGTAATCCTCGAAAAACTAAATTATAATAATTATATATATAGTTAGTAGCTATCGTATTAAAATTTATCAAAATCATTGTATACATATATATGTAGTGCTAGAGTACAACTGAAATATTTATTACTGCGAAAGTTCGGCTTAATTTGAAATTTAGCTATACATCATCCCTGTTGCGCTGTTATTACAGCGGCGTTCGAATCTCCAGAGATTAGATTACAAATGCATTAGGCTAAATCGGGACACCTTGTGCCATGATGCAGCTACGAATATGCGAATTAAGGTTGTGAGTGAAAGGAGGATTACAGCTAATTTAATATCCTTGTCTAATATATTGCCAGGAATTTATCTAAAAAAGTATCAGAGAATATCGAGTGTTCTAGCCGTTAAATCTCGTTAGTTTTATTATTTGAATTGTTATTAATGATCATCGTTCGATTTTAGTGTAAAATCTAATTTTAGTGCTAATTTTGTTTAATATCTTAAACACATTTAATGAAATAAATTTAATTAAATTTCATATATTAAATAAATAATTTAATTTAATACAAATGAAAAATCTAATTTTATTGCTAATTTTATCGCAGTCAGTTAAATTCTCACGTAACAATTTCATTTATTCAATTTATTTGTCTACGTGATTATTCTGTTACCGGAACAGTACAAAATAACAAAATAACAAAATAACAAAATAACAAAATAACAAAATAACAAAATAACAAAATAACAGTGCAGAAATCAGCAATGAGAAAAGTACTGTTAAAATGGGTTCTTAAATCCTACCGTTTAGATCACTTACGATTCACAAAACAGTTGCAACCAACGTCAGAAAATGATTTATAGCATTCGATCAAACTCTCTAGCGTCTTTTAAACGAAGAATTTGTAAAAAGCATTCTACTGTGCACAATCTGACAAATGATTTTTCTATTTCATCCTCCACAAAACAAATTCATTCAATCAATAAACCAATAGATGTAAGACAATAAATAATCGAGTAATCACCGAAAACCTAAATTATAGTTATTATTTATATATAGTAAATAGCCATCGTATTTGAAATTTATCAAAATCAAACACATTCTCGATATTCTCGTAAATATGTACCTAAACATTTCATTCCTCGTTTAAATAAAAATTGTTTAAATACGTATTGTTCCCTATGGGTTACAAGGTTTCCAACGAATTTGTCGTCCATTTACAGTATCTGCACCGTCAACATCCTCTTCGAGGTAACAGCCTCTCATTCTTAAACCCTGCAACAACATAACTATTTTCGCACACGATCGTTTCTCCGCGTATTCTAGTTCTACTCGTCAGCTTCAAAATTAAAAGGAAAATCCACACTCCAACTAACCACTCGGTGTCGACGTCTTCGGCATCCTAGCCGAACCTCTCTTCGGCGTGTCATTCTGTAAATTCAGATTCGTCCACCTGAAACAAAAACAGCCGGCTGAAAGAAGCAACTCGTTTCTCATCGAACTGTTACACCTGCGTGCGTGCACAGGTTCTCCAGAAGCAGATGGACCTGGAGCTGGAGCTAGTGTCTGACAAGGCGGAGAAGTACGGTGGCCACTCGGTTGTGTTAGCCCGCGTGAGCGTGGTCGCGCTCAGCTCCCAGCCGGTCGACCAGGACAAAAGACTGATGAACGACCCGAGCGAGAGGCTCTGCCCCGAGTATAGCGACGAGGAGGAGGAGTTCAGCTCAGAGGGCGAAGCGGAAGGCAGCGACAGCGAGCCAACTCTTGAGATGGGACACAGACGAAAGACCCGGGCGAAGATTCCACCCAACGCCAGGGTACGTGAATTGAATCACATACGTAATTTGTTTCTTTGTTTGTGTATGATGAATGTATCATTAATATGTATGTTGTCTGACACGCGAATTTTATTGGGTTGAACAGAAAGTTCCGCTTGTACGGCCAAACTGGAGGATGAGTTCTCCCCTTTACGTATGTTGTTTTCGATGGATGTGTGCACCAATTCCTTTCGATGTTGCACCAGTTTTTGTCCGACCAATGTGGTCTTGCGTTGTTTTGGTGAACCATGTGTGAACTTGTGCCAGGCCAACAAGTAACAAGTACTTTCAAAGATGATTGTTTCATTTTCTGCAATTGACTGTTGATTAATCAACAATGCCAGGTTACAGTTGAATTATGTTAAGGTTAATAGCCATTGTTCAAACTCTTGTGTTGTTTTGGTGAACCATGTGTGAACTTGTGCCAGGCCAACAAGAAACAAATATGTCCAAAGATGTTTGTTTCATTTTCTACTATTGACTGTTGACTAATCAACAACACCAGGTTACAATTAAATTAACTTGAGGTTAATAGTTAAAACTCTTGCGTTGTTTTGGTGAACCATGTGTGAACTTGTGCCAGGCCAACAAGTAACAAGTACTTTCAAAGATGTTTGTTTCATTTTCTGTTATTTACTGTTCACTAATCAACAATCCCAGCTTACAATTAAATTAACTTGAGGTTAATAGCTCAAACTCTTGCGTTGTTTTGGTGAACCATGTGTGAACTTGTGCCAGGCCAACAATAAACGAATACTTCCAAAGATGTTTGTTTCATTTGCTGCAATTGACTGTTGACTAATCAACAACACCAGGTTACAATTAAATTAACTTGAGGTTAATAGTTTAAACACTTGCGTTGTTTTGGTGAACCATGTGTGAACTTGTGCCAGGCCAACAATAAACGAATACTTCCAAAGATGTTTGTTTCATTTGCTGCAATTGACTGTTGACTAATCAACAACACCAGGTTACAATTAAATTAACTTGAGGTTAATAGCTCAAACTCTTGCGTTGTTTTGGTGAACCATGTGTGAACTTGTGTCAGGCCAACAAGAAACAAGTGCTTTCAAAGATGATTGTTTCATTCTCTACAGTTAACTGTTGATTGATCAACAATCCCAGCTTACAATTAGATTAAATCAAAGTTGATATACATTGTTTAAACACAGATTCATCTTGCTACGAAAACAGAAACGAACTTTCTGATCAACCCAATAAATGTTTTGCCTCGGGAGCCGCAGTAAATTGTAATATACCTACTACATCACAGTATTTCATTTTTCAATGAATAATTTTCAAAAATCTAATTAGTTTTGCTTTGCTATGCGTCGACCAAGTATTCAGCGATTGTTCTACAATTTTGATTATAGTAACAAAAGTGCATACAATTTTCTGATTTACTATATGTCAAATATAATTCATCCATGGATTTATAAATATCCTGAATGAATACATATTTATTTCCAAGAATTAAAAAATGCATTAAAGAAAAAAAGACCATAGTTATTAGCTAAGATATAGTCCCGTCGAAGAAATGAAAATATTTTAATATTATAACTAGACTACAAACTTTTATGCAAATTCATATTATCAAAGTATAATAAATAAGACAATTGAACAGAAAATTGTTCTCTACCTACCAAATATTATAGAAATCACTACACTCTGTCATTTTTCATATACAGGGTGGTTGGTAACTAGTGGTACAAGCGGAAAGGGGATGATTCTACGCGAAAAAAGAGGTCGAAAATATAGAATAAAAATTTTTCGTTTGAGGCTTTGTTTTCGAGAAAATCGACTTTGAATTTTCGCTCGGTACGCGTGCGCTTTATTAATATAACTCCGCTTGACTTTTATTTATGGAGCCATATTAAATCAATTGTCTATTCTGAAGAAATCGCAAATTGCGAGCAATTGAAAGGAAAGATTATTGTAGCCTCTCATACTTTAAAACAATCGAATACGTTAGAAAGTGTTCATAGAAATTTAATTAGAAGAGCAGAAGTATGTGTCCGGCAGAATGGGTAACATTTTCAGCAATTTTTGTAATAATAAACTTTATGATTACTTCATATTATTTCATTATGTATTCCTAATTTTCCGTTACGGCAAAAGCAAACTTAAACTGCGATAGTATCCATCGAGACAACGATCTACAGTGAGATCCGTTATAACGGGACGTGATAAAGCGCACGCGTACCGAGCGAAAATTCAAAGTCGATTTTCTCGAAAACAAAGCCTCAAACGAAAAATGTTTATTCTATATTTTCGACTTCTTTTTTCGTGTAGAATCCCCCCCTTTCCGCTTATACCACCAGTTACCAACCACCCTGCATATTTTCTTATTATATTTACTCTGTGCAATTTTGCACAAATTTTCCATAAATCCATAAAAATCCACAGTTCAATTACAATCATACGATATAACGTTCTAATATTATATGAATATTAAAACAATAATAATTCGTTCCTGCCAACTATACAAGAGCGTACGAACCAAACAAATCTTAATTAAACAAAATTAAAAGAATTGCTGCTGCGATAAACGTCAATGCAAATAGGCAGATTTTCATCATCAATAGAACCATCAATAAAATCATCTTTATTCTTGCAGCAAAGAAATCTAAAGCAGAAATTCATAGCACTGCTGAAAAGACGGTTCAGGGTATCCGAGGACCTCGACCAAGATCAAGAGGAGATCGGGCAAAAGCTGTCAGGTAAGTACACATACATCAACTGTTCCTATGCCAAAACACAGTAGCCACATGAAAAGCTGTGCCGATGTTTCACCGATCGTCTTATTGATTATTTTATAGACTCGTTAACTGGATTTGTTAAAGGGGCAGAAATGGAAATCGAGGAACTGTTCGACGAACTGGAAAATTTTTCAGACAGTGGCCCCGAATTGGACACCATGTCCGTCAGTAGCACGCCCAAGCCGTCCCTGCGCCCCTTCTTCAGCTCTAGTCGATCGCTTCTCGCGCCACCTCACTCCGGTAAGTGAAACGCTTTCGTTCGTCCAATCATTGTTCAGTATCGTAGATCTCGTGATCATGTGAATCTCGATTGGCAAATACGAGCTGCTCGATACGACGATCAGTGCGGCGTAAAGAACAGTGGAGCGAAAAGAGAAAGAAAACAGCAGGTGTACATTACGCGAGACCTGTACAGATCGGTCTAATTGTTGCCTCTGTCGAAATAGTTGCGCACACGGTAAGGAACACTGTGGTTATATGGTGACCATTCGACGAGTGTTACCTATGTTTCCATTTTGCTTCTGCTAGAAAATAAAAAGACAAGAACACCTTCTACATGTAGAGAAAACCACCTAGCGGAACAATTATCTTCATTTATTTATTTATTTATCTATTTCTAATTACTTGTTTGAGCAATGTAATCGCTGTTCGTATCTAATTCCCTGTCTTGCAGTCTTTTTCGTAGTTGTGTCGTAGGCGTAGGACAAGAGTTCGCAGTTCTAACAGGCCTGGCGATCGCAGCAAACACGTAGAATATTTATTTAGAAGCATTCGACGCGAAATTCTGATATTCTACAAAAATACCTGACACGAGTATCCTAATCGTCCCTTTTTATCGACTGTTCGAAACCTCAGCGAAGGTTTATCAAAGAAGCCGCGTGCCCGGGAGCGTGTAATTATAGAAGATAGGAAACTTGATATAAAATATTGTAATATCCCTAGACAAATAATGAGAGATATAGCAAAGTAGTTTTTCTATACAGTACACCGTGAAGTATTAATAATTGACATTACCATATACTGAATATTATTGTTAAATTATATTCAAGTTTTCATATTAATTCGATATTAATTAAAATATTTCAACGCTGATAATATAATTCAATTGGAATATCTGTAATCGTTTCATTTGTGCTTAGAGCAATACCACTACAGTCCCAGGTCCCAGAAACTTTCCAAATTACTTATCATCGTCCGTGATTGTTTCTTCGTTCGTTTCAATAGCACAGATTCGAAATGCAACATGAGTAACGAACCGACAGATATCGCACGTTGCCTACCGATCATTTAAACGGAAACGGTTGTGTAAAAATAGTAGCGTAAATGTTGTTTCGTTGCCAATATGGATTCAGATCTGTTTAACTAAGTGAAAGTCTGGTGCGTTGGCTTTGCATTGTTGCATGTTACGATTCGGTAGTAGTAACCAACGAGGAGACCGGAAACACTGCCGCGACGGCCATAGGTCAGCAGAGCGCAGGTCAGCCAACTAAAGAGAAACAGCGTATCGGACACACCACTCCAGGTATGTAAAAGCACACCGGATCGTCGCGATTTCCAAGGACAAATTGTCCCTGGATCGTTTTTCTTTCTTTCTTCCTTTCTTTTATTTTTTCTTTTGTTTTTAAGAATATTTGCTTCGCCGCCGAACCAGCATGCCTGCGTGAATTTGAACAGCATGACACGTCTTTCTTTCATATTTTCATTGAACTCGCTCGCGACGATTTTGCTGCTCATTGGCCAAACAGTAGATCGAACGAATCGATTCGATTGTCGTTATTTTTTTTTCTTTTTTTTTCTTTTTTCTTTTTCTTTTGGCATTTTCGTGCTGTCGTGGCTATGAAAATGTGCTTGGTAGCGGAAATTAATGTTATTATGGTGAACGATATATTTTGTACTTTACACGACAAGGAGCAGGATAGTTGGCGATTTTCGGTAATTATGTAATCGGTAAAATTGACGTTTTAACGTGTAACGTGTTTCACGAGGGTAATTTTCTTGTTATATAGAAACAGGGCAATTTTTCATACCAAGTGGAAGATTTATGTCGATCCGATCGCCGCGTAATCGTATATTAATATCCTCTGTATCCTTGTATTAATATTATACACATATATATACATATCTGACAGCACGTACACTTTTGTAGTTTAAAACTACTCAACTCATTTAACAATGTACTTCTTTCCTCTCTCCTTGCGAACAATAAAGTCAGTTGGTCAATTATTTCTCTAATTACTCGAAATTAACCTATTTGAAATTCACTCTTATTTTCAAAATTAAAATATTCGTAATTATCTCTAGAAAAAAAATTCCTTTTTTAAGTAGAATGCTACAATACACGAAAATGTGATATTTTTATTATATGAAATAATCTAAGGAATTATTCCAAATGTTGCTTGCCATGCAACGTTTTTCAATGAACCATACCAAGAAATATTTAAAACAATGAAATATTCCGAATCTGGAGGCTGAAAAAGCGATTCGAACGGAATTTGCTTCGTTTCGAGGGCGACATTTCGCGATGGCCGCAAATCTTATGTAGGTGGACGTACCTTCGAGATTTCAAGCTGATCTTCGCTTTTCTGAAGGGAACCATGCACTTTCTTATACACCGTTGGATGCAGTTTTTAATTCTCTACAAAAAAGTATTATACAGTTTTAGTCTCCTAAGACTCGTTGTATGAGAAACAAGGGAAGATAATATGGTGCTGTTACGNTTCGCCTTTTCCGTGTCTCCCATGCGCTGCTCCCAACGAAGTTAACATTGCGATATCTTTCAAACCGTCCATTTTCGGATACAAGTAGCTAGATACTTTTTTGTAGAGAATTAGAAGCTGCATCGAACAACTGTGAAAAAAATATATAGTTCCATTTAAAGGGACGAAGGTCACCTTGAGATCTCGAAAACGCCTGTACCTAGGCAAATCTGCCGGTCATCGTGAGACGCCCCACTCGAAACAGAACAAGTTTTATCTGACAGACATTTTCCAATAATTTATAAATAATTTAATTGCTATTTAATGAAATTGATATTTGCGTGGGTCGGTTCAAAGTTGCTCGTCCAGCAACAAGTTTTGAACGTAGAGAGGAAGAGGTAGACGAATAATTAAAATTAGACAATCGCGTTAGTATGTGACCAACGTGTATTTAGTCAGTTTTGGCTTATTGTTAGTTGACAGACTGAAACATTTAGCTACATATGGCGGTGTACGCAATTTTGTAGATTGCAGAAGGAACTCGAGCGCGTGAATGACCTCTTGCTAACCGACAGAAGCTTGCTGTTTCGTGATCAAAGATACGAAACACGGTAATTAGATGTCTATTAGTTCCACCGTACACCAGCAATGATCGTACAATATGCAATTTCTTCCTCGTGGTACCTGCACACTACCAGCTAAAATCACAGTCAGCCTCGATAATTCCAGCACTTTTCACTGCGACACTGGACGTTTCAGTTACCTTAACACGACAAATGATCCGAGTTAAGAAGAAAGACCTTTTCGAACCGACTCCTTCGTATCCTGGCTCATTTCTTTTCTGTCCTTTAGAAGACACAAACGAACGAAGCATTCGGTGAGAGGACGAGCAACAGTCGTCAAACCGAGTAACAAAATAATTCGATGTCAGAAATGAGTGCGAGGAAAAAGTATTCAGTTGCATCCTCGAAAAAGACAATTGCTCCGCTGTTGCACGTTGATCGGCGCGGGTGAAATTAATTACCAGGCGAACGTACGCCGATCGGAACGAGTTATCCCATTTGGTCGTTTATTAATAAATTAACACCGCAAAATTACGTTCGTTTTTGCGCCGAATGCTCTTCTTTCATCTTCATATAATCGATCAAAGTGATTTCATGCTGCACATAATATATCGAAATTGTTCTGTTGCTCTTAACCAGTCAGCTGTAAGACGAGTATACTCGTCAAACTGCAATATTCTGCAACATAGAATGAAGTTGTAACGAAGCAACAGTTTGATTTTGTAATTTTAGTCACCGACACGGTCCGTCATAATACGAATTATCGCCATTTCTTCATGACGAGTATACTCGTCAGACACAGCTAACTGGTTAGGAACCTTCGTATTCCCGTTATCCTTGCGTCGTACGCGATCAGCACGTTGACAAGGAAGCCCTCGATCGTGGTAGACGTTAGAACACAACACCTGTAAGACCGATAATGATATATCTGTAAGGAAATAAGATGGAAATAAACGTTTATCTACCATCTGATCTCTTTTGTAGTCATTTTTGTTTGCTTTCGCGACATAATGAAAATCCAGTTCGATTTCTCTCAACGACAAGAAAAAAAAGAAAAAGGAAAGAGAGCGGGCAGATCTCTCTTCCCTCGAATCGAACGTCCAGATCGTTGCTGCAGAAGAGATTGTGTTAATCGTGTGTCTGTGTGCCTTTTATACGCCTGTCTGTACGTAGCGAATTTAAACAAAAGCGAAAAGCGAATTGCAACACCAAAAACCCTGCTCGCTGGCCTCTCTCTTTCTGCCTCTCTCTATCTACTTGTACGTACGTATCTCTTTTTATACTATGAACTATGTTTTGACATCTATCGCTGTCTCTCTTCTTTTACTAACTCTTTACTTATTTCTTACTCTCTGTCTCTCTCTTTCTCTCTGTCTCTTTCTTTCTATCTATCTATCTCTGGTCGCTGTACCGATTAACACGCCACACGTTCGATTGCGAGTGTTCTTGAAGCTTCACTGATCTTCTTAACGAATAGAAGCGAAAGAAAAGAAAAGAAAAACACATGTTCGACTGTCTCGAATCACGAACGCCTGTTGCCCGTTGCATTTTGCGCGCAGATTCGTGTGGTGTATCCTTTTCCATTGATACGTTTTAGTAAGTTCTCTTATATATACAGGGTGGTTGGTAACTGGTGGTACAAGCGGAAAGGGGGTGATTCTACGCGAAAAAAGAGGTCGAAAATATAGAATAAAAATTTTTCGTTTGAGGCTTTGTTTTCGAGAAAATCGTCTTTGAATTTTCGCTCGGTACGCGTGCGCTTCATCACGTCTCGTTAGAACGGATCTCACTGTAGATCGTTGTCTCGATGGATACTATCGCAGTTTAAGTTTGTCTTTGCCGTAACGGAAAATTAGGAATACATAATGAAGTAATATGAAGTAATCATAAAGTTTATTATTAGAAAAATTGCTGAAAATGTTGCCCATTCTGCCGGACACATACTTCTGCTCTTCTAATTAAATTTCTATGAACACTTTCTAACGTATTCGATTGTTTTAAAGTATGAGAGGCTACAATAATCTTTTCTTTAAATTGCTCGCAACTTGCGATTTCTTCAGAATAGACAATTGATTTAATATGGCTCCATAAATAAAAGTCAAGCGGAGTTATATTAATAAAATGCACGCGTACCGAGCGAAAATTCAAAGTCGATTTTCTCGAAAACAAAGCCTCAAACGAAAAATTTTTATTCTATATTTTCGACCTCTTTCTTCACGTAGAATCACCCCCTTTCCGCTTGTACCACCAGTTACCAACCACCCTGTATATTATACATACTATCTATGTATGTACATATTCGGTTGACAATTAAGTGGTTGCGGATTTTGTCAATATTGCTGATCTTCGTTCTTCTAAAGGGAACCAGGCACTTTCTTATTACACCGTTCGATGCAGTTTTTAATTCTCTACAAAAAAGTATTATACAATTTTAGTCTCCTAAGATTCGTAGTATGAAAAACGAGGGAAGATAACATGGTGCTGTTACGNTTCGCCTTTTCCGTGTCTCCCATGCGCTGCTCCCAACGAAGTTAACATTGCGATATCTTTCAAACCGTCCATTTTCGGATACAAGTAGCTAGATACTTTTTTGTAGAGAATTAGAAGCTGCATCGAACAACTGTGAAAAAAATATATAGTTCCATTTAAAGGGACGAAGGTCACCTTGAGATCTCGAAAACGCCTGTACTTGTCATCAGGTGGTATTTACAAAATCCGCAATCACATAGTTGTCAACCCAATATATCGTCGGTTTAACAGAAGAGCGACGCATCTGGAGGATCATCGATTTTTGGATATTCGGGAAACTGTCGCTCCTGAGGGAATCTCGCCTGCTACTTTGCAGGAATATTTAGTAAATGTTGTTAAAATATTAAAATAGTTATTATAATAACACGGTTATAGTAACGCGGTTATCGATTGCTTTAATCATTTTTTAATTGCAATACACGTAAACGGTATGTCATATGGAATCAAATTTGGAAAAGTTTAGCCCGGCTGAATGGGCGTTTGTCAAACCACCAATAGGAAATGAATATTTACGTTCAGAGATCCCTTGGCTAATCTGTCGGAGTATGAAATTCAATTAGGCGATGAATATGAACTTCGTGCGTACTAATTAACCAGTTAACCGCGTTTCACGAGTATACGCGTGAGAAAAAGAACTTCAAATTATCAACTTCGCAGACGTCCTCTGCTTTTACAGTTCGAACATATTGCAGTTGCCACTTTGTCGCTGCAAATTCTGCAATGGTAACGAGAAGAAATTGCTTTGTCGCTGAATGGTTGAGCAATTGATAATTTCGAATTTGGATCAGGTTCTCTGGAAATTCGGAATTTCCAGGAAAAATCGCCTAAACGTCCCTTGATCTTCATTTAGCGGTGTCGCACTTCTGGCAAACCGACAACACGCGTACAATGTATCGAACCGAGCCATCGCGTCGATTAATTAAACGCGTAGTGTACGTTAGTACAACGATTCGTTTGAACGCGTTAATAGAGCCGTCTGTGTGTGTGCGTGTGTGTGCGTGTGTGTGTGTGTACTTCTCTGCGGGTTAATCGATCACGCATTAATCAATTGCCACGTACGTTATTGATCGTAAAGTTGGGGCCATAATCGACGAATGAAGAGAGCAACTTGATTCGCCTAAATCTAATCTAATTTGCTAATAAATTGCAGAATGGAGGGAAATGTGGTGCTGTTTTCCTAAAGAAAAATTCACCTCTTTATTAGCAAATTTTTGTCTACTATCAAATTTAGTAATTTCAAATAAATCTTCAGCCAAACCTTCGAAATATCCCTCAGATATTCTCTACGCGTAACCCGCGTCTTCTCCCTCTTCTCGGACAAGATGAAGAAATGAACGAAATAGGAATTTACAAATTACGTCTCGAATTTACGGTCGGTGACGCGCGGGCAATTTCCTGCGATACGATTAGGCAAATGCACCGCGACGAGGAGTAATGAAATTTCGTTGCAGAACGTGGCGTGGATAGGCAAAGTGACGATAGTTCCCGAAGAGCGGACAGCGACTCGCACCCGGAAAATTGGACGGATCACGAGGCGAACGATCCGCCGAATTACGTGACGGGCTCGCCGCCCAAATCGGAACAGCACAACAAGGCCGAGAACACCGACAAACGGAGCAGGCTTTTTACTCGCGACAGAGGCGTGCCGGCCACCAATAAGTCCAAAAAGCATAGCCTCAGTGTGGACCTGAAGCCTCCTGCCGACTTGAACAGCTCGGAGGTAGATGGAAAGTTCGATCGTACACAGCATATCCCATCGTATATAATGTACAGTGTATCGCTGCTAGAATTACACTATACACTAAGTACACTGTGCACTATGTATACTATGTGCTGTGTGCACTATACGCTATATACAATATGCACTATATACACTATACGGTATGTACACTGTATACTATGCACACTATACACTATGCTCTATATATACTATGTACTGTGTACACTATACGCTATACACATTATGCACTATATACACCATGTACACTATGCACATTATGCACTATATACACCATATACACTATGCACTATATACACCATGTGCACTATGCACTATATACACCACGTACATTATACACTATACACTATGCACTGTATACACTGTATACTATGTACACTATACACTATGCTCTATATATACTGCATGCTATGTACACTGTACACTGTATACACTATACGTTATATACAATATGCACTATGTACACTGTATACTATGTACACTATACATTATGCTCTATATATACTATGTACTGTGTACACTATACGCTACACACATTATGCACTATATACACCATGTACACTATGCATGCACATTATGCACTATATACACCATATACACTATGCACTATATACACCATGTGCACTATGCACTATATACACCACGTACATTATACACTATATACTATGCACTGTATACACTGTATACTATGTACACTATACACTATGCTCTATATACACTGCATACTATGTGCACTGTACATTGTATACACTTTACGCTATATACAGTATGCACTATATACACTATACGGTATGTACACCGTATACTATGTACACTATGCTCTACATATACCATGTACACTATACACTATGTACAGTAATGTATCACTGCTAGTATATACATATTTATCTCGATATCGTACATAGTGTATGGTGTATCAAATACGAAAGCGACGTCACCGTATCGTCGCTCGTCTCACAGCTATTTGACGAAAAAGATTCTCCCACTGCATAGAAATACAAATCGATACGACATAAAACAGATGAGAATCTCGATTCTCCTCGGTTCCTTTATTTACGTACGTATCTTCGTAATCAGCGACGCGTATAAATTCTCGATATATTCAATTTATTGTCCCATGATAGAATTTAATTGGACGCTTGAACGTGAGAGCAGTCTCGATCGTAATCTTGAAACATCTCGCTCGTACGTCAAGCTGGAAACGCGCATTTAAAACGGGCCTCGTATTGTTTCAGCCGAGGAAGGCGTTGGTCGAGCAATTAAGCCGGGTCTTACCGGATGACAGTTTGCCGGACGCTGTGTCGTTGGTGTCGCTGGCCGATCCTGGCGCGGCTGTGCTGGCCACGAGACTTCAAGAGAGGAACCACAGGGTCCTGACGACCGCCTCTCCGGCGGATATTCGTGCCACGTTCACGTGTTTGGTCACGCGAATACAGAAATTGTAACTAATCATTTACTTAACGACATAACGATCTTCCCTTCAGTTAACCAGTTAACTGTTTTTCACGAGTATACGCATCGCGAAGAAATTACGACATCTCGTGCCATGACGAGTATACTCGTCATAAAGAAATGGCAATATTTTGTATTATTACGAATATTTATAAAATAAAACAGTCAATTAATTGCAACTTAATTCTATGTCATAACAGCCGCGCGTACTCTGCGTTTGACGAGTATACTCGTCGTCGCTTACTTTTTGCGGCACATTTTATCTGCACGTTTTTGGAATTCTTCAGAGTCCGCAACAGCTACGAGCGTACTCGTCGCAACGCGAAATATTGCCATTTCTTCGTGACGAGTATACTCGTCAAGAACAGCTAACTGATTAATTAACAGTTTATCTCGCTGCGAATCTATTGGAAGATACAATTCTAATATAAATATCGTAGAATAATGAAAATATTAATAACAACGATAATATTTATTTATAACGAAACCATCTTGTCATTTCTAGTTGTAACAGCTCCGCTAAGCCGCCGGCACCGATCAAAGTAGTCATTGCCGGTGGTGACGGTTTCGTGAATGCAGTGCTCCGCCACTACGTGGATCACCTAAGTTTTCGACCGCAGAATTATCTCAAGTTCTTCGTCGTGCCTCTGGGCTCCAATACGTTGTCCAAATACCTCGGCTCTATAGACGCCAAGTACTCGATGTTGTTCGGTGACGAGTGGAAAGAATTGTTGGAGAGGGAGGGCGGTGGCGCGAGCGAGGGTGCGGCCAGAGTTTCCGAGTATTTGGCTTCGGCTGGTACAACCTTGCTACTGCCGATTGCGGAAGCCATGGTTACCTACAGGTACGATATCCAGGCGGTTCAATTGATTTTTACGTATATACATTATGGATTTTCTTTACACGATACTAGGCTACCCGACAGTGGCTTTGCCCGCACAGTATTTTCAATTTACGAGATGCTTTTAGGAGTTGAATCTCGAAAGAAGCTCAAACACGTGTTTGTTTATTTTTAATGACGAGTTCCTATGCCGAACTTCGGCTCTCTAACTTTTGCAGATGTAGTTTGTCCTTTGAGAAAACAATTTAGTCCTTTTTCACCCCCCCCATAAGGGTTGAATTTTGAAAAAAGGTCAAACACGTGTTTGTTTATTTTTAATGAAGAGTTTCTATACCGAACTTCGAGCCTCTAACTTTTGCAGATGTAGTTTGTCCTTTGAGAAAATAATTTAGTCCTTTTTCACCCCCTATAAGGGTTGAATTTTGAAAAACGATCAAACACGTGTTTGTTTATTTTTAATGAAGAGTTTCTATGCCGAACTTCGAGCTTCTAACTTTTTCAGATGTAGTTTGTCCTTTGAGAAAACAATTTAGTCCTTTTTCACCCCCCCATAAGGGTTGAATTTTGAAAAACGATCAAACACGTGTTTGTTTATTTTTAATGAAGAGTTTCTATACCGAACTTCGAGCCTCTAACTTTTGCAGATGTAGTTTGTCCTTTGAGAAAACAATTTAGTCCTTTTTCACCCCCCCCCATAAGGTTTGAATTTTAAAAAACGGTCAAACACGTGTTTGTTTATATTTAATGAAGAGTTCCTATGCCGAACTTCGGCTCTCTAACTTTTGCGGATGTAGAGTTTGTCCTTTGAGAAAACAATTTAGTCCTTTTTCACCCCCCCCCATAAGGGTTGAATTTTTAAAAAAAGGTCAAACACGTGTTTGTTTATTTTTAATGAAGAGTTCCTATGCCGAACTTCGAGCTTCTAACTTTTGCAGATGTAGTTTGTCCTTTGAGAAAACAATTTAGTCCTTTTTCACCCCCCCCCATAAGGGTTGAATTTTAAAAAAAGGTCAAACACGTGTTTGTTTATTTTTAATGAAGAGTTCCTATGCCGAACTTCGAGCTTCTAACTTTTGCAGATGTAGTTTGTCCTTTGAGAAAACAATGTAGTCCTTTTTCACCCCCCATAAGGGTTGAATTTTGAAAAAAGGTCAAACACGTGTTTGTTTATTTTTAATGAAGAGTTCCTATGCCGAACTTCGAGCTTCTAACTTTTGCAGATGTAGTTTGTCCTTTGAGAAAACAATTTAGTCCTTTTTCACCCCCCCCCCCTATTAGGCTTCAATTTGCAGAAAAAAGTGCGGATAAGTATAGCATCGCTGGGAAATTTGTTAATCTCCGTTTCTTCCAAGAAATCTTCTTCGAAGAATCAAAAGATCCCCTTTCAATAAATAAATTTCTGACTCTACTGTATCTTCATAAAAGCGCCCAAATTCCACCCGAACTCGAAAGTTGCTTTCATCTTTCATAGTAGAAAGTTGTTAAAACCCACTGCTACTGACACGGATCGCCATAAAATTTTGTTATAAAAATTATTACGAAAACAAATTGCAGAAGATATCAAAATATAAAAATACAAATTGGGGCAAACTTAGCTGTTCGTACGCTGAAGCAGAGATCATAACAAGAACCGAACATCGTTGCGCTTTAATTTCGCAGGGAAACAGACGACAGCAGCCAAATCTTCATCCCATTCATAAACGACGTCCGCGTGGGCTGTCCGGACAGCAGTTCCTCCGCGTCGGTTGACCTCGAAGAGAGCAACGTGACCATGTCTGGCTCTCCACCCTCTCTGCCACCCCCTGTATTACCTGTTCCACTTCCTGGTAGGTTAACGCCACCAAGCAGCCCGAACGTCGGTCAACCAACGAGGGAAGGCTGGGAACCGGTCGAGTTACAACTCGATTATTGGAGCAAGCAAACACAGGGTGAAAAAGGCAAGAACACACTGAGACAGGCGTTTAGGGCGTTACACGTACAGAGACTTCCGCCTCTGGGTGAAACTCCTGGCCACTATTTGTCCATGAACTACACCACAAAGGAGAAGAAACAAAAAAGTATGTATCAAGTTGCATCGTTTGTAACTTTCCTACTAACCAACTTTTATTCGGATGACGAATTTTGGCAACTTCGCAGTTGCTAAAAGTATGCGAGTACCACTGGCAAGATTAACCAGTTGGCTGTTTCTGACGAGTATACTCGTCACGAGGAAACGGCGATATTTCGCGTTACGACGAGTATACGCGTCACGCGTAACAAGTACAATTTGTTGTTTAAATTTCAATTTAGTAATTGCAGTGAATTGCAGTAATGAAATTAAACGGTAAAACAGTAATTTCGTTAATTAACTTAATTCTAATTTATAACAGCCACGAGTACTCTACATTCGACGAGTATACTCGTCATGCGTAACAAGTAGGTACAATTTGTTGTTTAAATTCAATTTAGTAATTGCAGTGAATTGCAGTAATGAAATTAAACCTTAAAAACAATCATTTCGTTAATTAACTTAATTCTAATTTATAACAGCGTCGCGTACTCTGCGTTTGACGAGTATACTCGTCACACGTAACAAGTACCATTTGTTGTTTAAATTCAATTTAGTAATTGCAGTGAATTGCAGTAATGAAATTAAACCTTAAAACAGTAATTTCGTTAATTAACTTAATTATAGATTATGTAATTCGCATTTAACTACGTTGTATTTTTCTGAAATGGTACTAGTTTTCAGAGATAAATTTTATACCTTTTTTCGTTTCATTTGCAGTAATGAGACTGGGTAAGAAGAAAGAGAAAGAGAAGGAAAACGAGCCAAAGAGTCAAACGGTGGAAGGCGTGACACGGCTTATATGCTCTGCGAAGACTCACAACATTCCATTAAGAGGTAACGACATGTTCCAACTTTCTGAGAGAAAATACTGAAAATCACAGTATTTTCTATGATAAGAAAAATCCAACTTTTCTTTAGAAATTTTCTTCTTACGTAACGTAAAAATTACCGCCATATGATAATTCTATTAGAATCATATTTTAATTAAAATTATAGCGATAGTTAGAACAGAATTATAGAAAATGAAAATTTACTTTTTAACCCTCGGTTGTCACACTGAGGTTCATCCATAGCCAAGTTGTTCAACTTTCCAATTTCCAATTGGAACTTTCAAGAAGCTGCTGTTATAGAAACAACAGAGATATTCGGTGGGAAAAAATTGGCAACGTAGTTTGAACATGCTGGAATATGTTCTGTAAAAAAAAAAGGTGAACAAACCAAGTGAGATCATTTAAAAAAAAAAAAAACAAAGAATCCTTGTAACTGTAAGTTTCGACGGAGAAACATTTTTAATTTAATAATATTTAATATAAAATATATATAAAATTTAATTTAATTTAATTTAAAATATAATATAAAATTTAATTTAATAATAAAATAAAAAAAATTTAACATGTTGGTTTTACTCTAAGAAACAGTTTTCTCAATAACGAGAGAAATAAAATGAAAATGAGAAAATCAATTTGCTCGCGCGTACAGGTACAACCGTCTGTTGTTTTAATTATATGCGTAGATTTAGGTGTAAAATAGTATAATAATGATTTCGATCAGTTCTTGCACGGTCTATGCACGAGAATATATTATATGCAAAGGCTGCGCAGAAATGAAACACGTTCGGCTGCAGCGAAAAATACACCTTTGCCACAGTTGGCTCAATATGACCCATTACTAACTAACTTCAGCAGCCTGATCATCAGATACTTAAAAAAAAAACACTTCAAATTAACATAGTCTCGAGGATATTTCCTTGCAAGGTAAAACTTAAGTGACCTTCATGACATAACGACAACCGAAGGTTAAAATATTCTACAGCTTTTCCATTTCTTTCATTTTCAAGGCCACTGTACAGACATCTATTGCAAGTGACGCGTGTCATATTTCAAGTCTTTGTATTCATACGACCATGTTTATTAATTTCTTTGACTCAAGGAATTCACTGCACCATATGAAATACATCAGGTTGTCCGAAAAGTTCCTTTGCTTTCATAAGGAAACGACAGATGCACATTATTTCTTTTATATTATTTTTATTGAATTATGTATGATAATAGAACAACAAAAATATCTTCAATAAAGTAACATAAACCAAAGAATTTGCATCTATCGTTCGCTTATAAAACGCAAGGAATTTCTGGCACAGTTTAATAGAAAGAGAGTAACGTGGGTAAAATGTGGGAGAATTGTGCAGAGGGACGTTAGCACGTGGAACGTTGAAATTACACGAATAACTTGTTCTTCTTCAGTGAGCATCGACGGTACCGAGTGGTACGGCGTGAAATTCTTCCAACTGTCGGCGCAGTGGCAGACGCACATCAAGACGTTCCCGATAGCGATGTTGGAGTACAGCCCCCAGCAACAAGCAGCGAACCCCACGTAAACGCTTGCCTCGTTCCCGTCAGCGGCCAGACGTTTCGCCAGATTTCGTTTGTGTTCATGGATATTGCCAATTAGAAACAACCGCTTAGCTTATCGCGCAAAACCCGAAAGCCATGAAACCCTCGGAACGTCGGAAAATAGAGAAAAGAAAGGGAAGAAACAGCGAGACAGAGCGGAATGTAATGCGCGATAGAGCGCCGGAGTTCGTACAGTGGACAGTCCGCTAATTGAAACGGCAAGTCGTTGCAGCTTGTACAGGCGCATCTACAGTGTTTGAACGCTGCCTGTTCGTTTAATTGGCCCGCGGTGTTGCATTGCGCTCGGGTCGTTCGTTCGATTACGTTTCGAGAAGCGGAAAGCAAACTTGGAAACTGTGCGATCTGTTAACGTTTTTGCTGCCATCTGTCCGAAGGCAAAGAGAAGCCAGAAACACAGAGATAGAAAGGGACGCGTGTCTTCGTCGCGCGTGCGACCAGCGCGCCAAGAGTAGATGCGTAACTGAGTCGAATCGAAGATCGGTAGACGCATAACGCCACAAACATATCGTATTGCGATTAATATAAGATAACGACGATGACGATGGATCTCGTTGGTTACGCGAACGCCATACAGCGAGGGAACGTGCGGTTACGTCGTCAGGAGCACGATGTCCGCAACGGAAGCGAATTGCACGAATAGGATATTCGATTTTCCTGTCGGAAACGGCACATGCGATGGATTACGAAGAATCGTTCGGGAACCGGGTTCAGCAATCCACCCCCCACTCCTTCTCCGGCATCCCCACTCCCTAGCCGTCGACGCGTGTACATATAGAAATTTTTTTAAGGACGAGCATAGGAAAAATCGATCGGTTTCGCCTGCGAGTCGAACTGATACGCGTATTTGCTAAGATAGTTCTTCGTCTAAATCGCGAGGTAGCGAAACAAAGGTTAGCGTTAAATTATGTATTTATTTAATTAACGTGTATTCTATATACATATACATAGGTGAATATATGTGTGTGTATATACACACATGTGATATATATATACGTGTGCGTATGTGTGTGTATACACACATGTGTATATACAGGGTGGTTGGTAATTGGTGGTACAAGCGGAAAGGGGGTGATTCTACGCGAAAAAAGAAGACGAAAATGTAGAATAAAAATTTTTCGTTTGAGGCTTTGTTTTTGAGGAAATCGACCTTGAAGTATGTGTTCGGCAGAATGGGCAACATTTTCAGCAATTTTTGTAATAATAAATATAATAAATATAAATAATTTTCCGTTACGGTAAAAACAAACTTAAACTGCGATAGTATCCATCGAGACAACGATCTACAGTGAGATCCGTTATCACGAGACGTGATAAAGCGCACGCATACCGAACGAAAATTCAAAGTCGATTTTCTCGAAAACAAAGCCTCCAACAAAAAATTTTTATTCTATATTTTCGACTTCTTTTTTCGCGTAGAATCACCCCCTTTTCGCTTGTACCACCAGTTACCAACCACCCTGTATATATATATATATATATATATATATACGATCGCATATAGCAATGGAGCATACAGCGACGTTATCGAAAAAAGTCTGTGATACAGGCAAAACATTTCTCTTAGCGCACAAAACCTGTTGTTTAGGAGAAGACGATGTAGTTTCGCGAATTTTCGGGAAGTTTCCCCCGGGGAGAGAGAGAGAAGATAGACGAAAGGGAAAATAAAGGAGGAGAAAAATAATAAGACGATGAAATACGATTAGGACGATTACGAATTAGCTCATTAATTATTATATACGTTATACTCCTTTCTCGTTTAAGATTTCGACATATTTTTTGTATTCCATTTTATAGACTTTTAGCCGCAGGCTGCTGTAGTTTAAATACTCTATTTTCAGATTTGATTATTTGATACTTGATTCGTGCTAGACAACCTTCTCACCCTTCGATGTAACGTATAGAGTATACTCATCCGCGTATTATTGTTTAGCCGGTAGAAATAAAAGAAGAAAAAGAAAAAAAGGAAAAGAAAGAGAGGGCGAGAGTGAGCAAGACTTAATAGACGTAAATTCGTCGGAAAGACGTAGACGAAGGTATTAGGGAATAAAAAAAAAGAAAAAAAAGGAAAAAAAAAATATCGAATGACTAACGTTCTCCTCATACCATCGATCGATAATGAAATTATCGTAGTGAAAAGACAGAATCGAAACGCGCTCGCGCGTTTCCTTCCTCCTTTCTAATTACATTTATTGATTACTGAATTTTAATGCAAATCACCGTTCAAAATCAACTGCCTGTCACGCGTTACAAGTCAAGTCCGTAAGTCCCTCTTGTCCCTCAGAAGAAGAAGAAGAAGAAGAAGAAGAAGAAGAAGAAGAAGAAGAAGAAAGAAATAGAGTCATATCACGACGAAACGATAAAGACTAACATTTAATACTGTGGATAATAGAAGAAAAGAAGAAACGAGATGAATACACACGTATCACAATTTGCACGAGAAGAAAACGAGCACCGTTCGAACGATAGTTGCGTGCAGCAGTCATGTACTTTCCGATTTCTTCGTTTTTGGAATGTAGCTTCGGATAAGCAAGAGAATAGACGAGAAAGAAAAAGGGGGAAAAATTAGAAGGAACGACGCAGCAGCTTACTTACTGCTCGGTGTTTCCAGCGACATATACGTCGCGCTGACTGCCTAATGCCAAATCGAAAAAGAAGAGAGAGAGAGAGACACGAGCAGAAATAAAGAGAAGAAAAAAAGACGGATCGTCCATCCGATCATTCGTTAAATTCAAAGAAAATACATTTGGAACGCGAGCATTCTATCACTGTGCGTAAAACAGCGAAGAAGAAATCGATAATATCGTCCTATGATAAATTGGCGAATTTACGTTCGCCTGTGTAAAATTACAGGCAAAATTTTTACCCTGTGCCGATACACGTACACGTAACACACTCGCACACGAACACACGCATACCATACGATAGTACGTACTCTGTGTCCCGCCCCCCCCCTGTTCTGTGCTAGTCTGCAATTAGTTTGTAACGAGTATCGAACTGTGCAAATCGTAGTCCTACATTTCACATCCTTAAGCGGCTGAGAGCAATAACCCGTTTTCTGCGAACTACCCCGCGAGATACGTAGTTGATCTGAATAGCAGCTCGAGGCAGTGGCAAGTTATTATCGAGCGGCGCTGTGTATGTGGCAACGTTCTGCTTTTCGACGCGCGATGGCCTTCCGCGAGGCTGTACTGAGAGAAAAAAGGATAGAAAAAGATGATCGGAGCGATAAGAGCGATCGGATATTCAAATTCGACAGAATCGTGGATAAGATCGGATCTTATAATTAATTGCCAATTTCTGTCTTGAAATGTTTTTATCATTCTATTTTATGTATATATGTATGTGTGCGTATGTAAATTTTAATTCATTTAAAAAAATTCAGTTGCGAAATCTCGCAAAAAAAAGAAGTTTTATTCGACACGTTGCGCGATCCTTTCTTACGAAAGTGACACGACTTAGAGGAAACGCGTTGACGCGCGTCTTGTCCTTTAAGGTCCTCTCACAACGATAAGCTCGAGATGAACACGACGTTCGTTCCTATTTTAAAAGTACTGATATATTTTTCTTACTATTAACAAAGTAATATTTTATCGTATCGAAGTAGACTTGTTGGCAGTTTTCGAAGAGCCGGTCGGTCGGTTCGAGTTCGGTTAGTTTGGTGAAAAAGGTGCGAGGGGAGGAAAGGCCGCGGTAGATCAATCAACGTTTGCACGCGATCCTCGGGAAAGACTTTCAAACCCGTGTCAGTTTTCAGTGGCAAGCGCACATTATCGCGAGAAATAAGAGCGCGGTTGAACGCGACAAGTCTAAAGTCTGAAGGAAAGAAACTATGCCAGCAGGCCACGCGACGATGAAAAGCCAACAAAGAGACGTTGTTACGCGCACACGTACGCGCGATATTAACTGCCTCATCGTCAGCTTCATTAAACGTATGCTGAATCGTTTTTCAGCGATCGAACCTGCCATACGATGTACATATATATATTTCTATAGGTACATATGCATATAAATATATGTATATACATATGTATAGATACTATGTGTGTGTGTGTGTATATACATAGGGTGACCCATGATTTTTCAGCAGCATATTCTACGAATAGAAATAAGAAGAAGTTTGATAGGAATGTAGACTCGCAAGCACATGAGGAAGAAATTCAACAAAAAAAAATACGAAATAACGCGAGATTGATTTTTCGTTCGACACGATACTCGCCGATACTATGCGTACTCGTTACGAACGATTGATACTAAGCGTACGACGAGGATGTTGTCAACGATGGATCACGAAGCTTTCCATAGGTCTACGTTTGTATAAAATTGATTATTTTTACTCGAAGAATATACTCGCGTCGTTTGAACGAAAAAAACCTGAGACACCCTGTACATATATACTCGCACAGTTTGAACGAGGCGTTCGAGGACGTCGTTCCGCAGTTTTGCAAGATGGCGTTTTGCTTTTCTGTCAGAAGGCGCGTTCAACGATGTCTCTTATCGGTGTAATTTCAACGGAACGCCAAAAAAGAAAAAAAAGAAGAAAAAAAACAATAATGGAAACTTTCAAAGCCAATAAATTTGTTGCGACGAACAGTGACCGGCCGAATGCAAGTTCGATCGTGACACATCGTATGAGACGACGCGCAGTGGTCGAGAATCCGAATAAATTAAACGGACGAAGATGCATACTTCCGGCCACACCGAAAGCCTGGCTGTAAATTGTACAACGCAAAGACTAAAACGTTTACGTTCGTGCATACCGTTCCATAGCTGGTGGAAAGGACATAGCGAAGTCATAGAATCGACCGTGCGTTACGCTGTGTACGTTACAAGAATCGGAACAACAGTCGTTCAACGCGTCGTTGACTGTCTCCGTGCGAAAACCAACCTCTCAACGTACAAGCTTTCCTTTTATTCCCACATCATCGATATAGGCAATAGTGAAATTTTATGCGACAGTATAAAAAAATGTATTTTTCAATATAAACTACCATAGCTTGAATCAATAAATATCGCTGGCTAAAATTGTGAAACTGTAAAATATCGCGTCTTCGACAGATTAACAGGCGCCACTGGCTATTTCCATAATCGAAGAGTGCCTGTAGAAAACGCTATAAGTGCCACGATTGGAAGATTTTGTTTTTTTATTGGACCATGTTCCACATAACCACGAAGATACTGTTGTATTATTATTAGCATCGAGTATTACTTAACGTCTGATCCAAGTGCAATTTCCCGTTCCAAATAGTTCTTAATAATAGCAGAAAATAATGTGACAAGGTCGCCTTTATATAGAAAAATACAAGTGCCAATAAAAATTAGTTAATTGCTGCTTGGCTTTTGTCTATGCTATTTATCAGAATTAACCAAACGTTGAGTTCTCCTTGCAGCTGTGAGACGACGCGTGCAGGCTTTTCTACGAACACGGTTTCCTTTTTCGTAAACTTGAACTATTGTCGGCAACTAAGTGATTGCGAATTTTGTCATTACCACCTGTGACAAAATCCGCAATCACTTAGTTGCTAACCCAAACATGGATGCGTAAGTTCCTGTTTCCTTCCTCGAGACTTTGTTCCTTGGCACCTACAGCTTTTCCTACGAGCACTCTGCAATCACTAAATGACACCCAGCAATATTATCCAAGTTACTTCTGTAATATGATTACTCAACTTTCTGTAATCGGAATTAGATTGAAATTCGGAAAAGAATAAATATTGTAGACCAGCGATAGATAGACATTTTGTTACCACACGACAAAGCGACAGTACAATAATGCAGTGCAATAGTACAATGATATGACGTGAGATGGAGGCATCAGAACAGATGATCATATGGCATAGATGTACAGTTTGAAGCTCTATAACGTTATAGAGGATTGATCTGCGATCTTGCTATATCGTTTCCACCAACTGTCGTACACGCATACCTACGCATATTTATGTCTTACGAACGTATTCAGCGTTGAAGCAGAAACAAGTTCTTTTAATCCACGACAGCGTGTAAAGGACTTCGCGTGTCCCTTAATGTTCCTCGATCTCTTACCTTACTTCCTTTTGCTTTTATCGTTGATTCGCCAATAAACGCTTGCGTCTTCTTTCTTCTTCTTTTAATTTCGACTCGTCCAAGTTGTGCAATTAATAAATAAGCTTCGTAATACGAGATTTTAGTGTCTTTAGAGAAGTGCGACGATACACCCGTGACGCGTGCTCACGGTCTTTGTTCTCCTTCCCCTTTCATTCCCCTCGTTGCACTCGTAGCTAAACTGAATGGATTTATGAAAAATTGAAACGTAGAAAAATATACAAAACGTGAGAACCTATCAAACATTCAAAGCAAACTGTCTGCGACGGAGGACGAGAAAGTTCGTTTACTTGTCCTGTTTCCTTGACGTACGCGAACGTTGAAATTCAGTCGTCAGATACCAGTCGTCCGCGGTCCACAACAGCATCGTAAGATTCGTCGGAGAATTCGTTCCCATGAAGGCTGCTACGAGCAGCGATCGCTGCGAACTTCGACTCTCGAAGATCTCGATTCTAGTCAAAACGCAAGATCCACGTAACGAGCATCGCCATTTGGTTTCGAATTTTCCAGCGCGTTTCCCGCGAGTCTCGTGAAGCGCAGCAGAAAAGAATGGATTGATAAATAAAGTTGTGTCAGACGATTGAGCGCGAGGATTATGGATGCGAAGATGCGATCGTTATGGACCGCAAGAACCGTGAGCACGTACGCCTGGGCCGCAATACTCTGCGAAAGCGTTTGCTACGATAAGATTATTGTTTTCGTCAGCGTATAGTAAGTTTCGACACGTGTGGGCAGCCAGGCCCAAGCTCAAAGCTTAAATTAAACGAAAAAGAAAGGTAATTAATATATATAAACATATATATATATACACGCATACCTATATATATATATGTCTGTATAAATATATACGTGGAGCGCATGTTTTTCGGTACCAGAGCGCAGCGATCGGAAAGAAAAAGAAGCGAAATAGGAAAATAATTGAAAAGAGAATTAAGCGAGATGAAAAATGGATCGGTCAGAGATACAGCGTTTGACTTTCACGGGCGTTCTTAGACGTCTTTATTGCGCTTACGACGGCCGATGTCTAAACTGTACATGTACATATGATTAACTTGTTATCAATAATATCAGAGAGTTCAATTAAAAGGGCTGTAAAACGCGTGTGCCGGCTTCCCGCGCGGGAAACTGGCAACAACGAAATTGACAGAGGGCGGACAAAGAGAGAAGATGGAGGGGGCAACATGGCCTCCGCGTGTATCTTCACGAACAAAGTCACATTTTTCCATTTTCTTGCGCGAGATCTTTCGCGCTGATTTTACAGTTTTCCTCCTTCTCTTCGAGAATTAAGTCGGCGAGTAGCACGACGAAGCTATGGAAGAAAAAAACCGTTCCACGAATTCTACGCGAACGATTAGACTGACAAAGATAAGAAAGATTAGAAGAGGAATTACGTGGTAGTTTGTTGATATTTGATACGCGTGTCGACTGTTTCCAGGTATCTCGCTCTGCACGTTTGCGCGTTTCTTCTGTTTCACGCTTTTTCTCCAAACGTCAGATGTACAGAATTTTATTACGCACGCAATATATACATATATATATATCGTAGACACGTTTTAAACATATTAATTGTACGGATCTCGTTACGGACCTGGCAATGAACTTCGTTCGCGGCTGAAACGAATAATTCCGCCCAAGTTTCTAAAATACAAATAACGCGCGAACGTTCGTGCCGTTTCTCTTGGACCCTTTTACTCCCAAACTAGAAACTACGTTAATTATAATTGTATTAGTCGAAAAAGTATATATTGACCGTTAAATTATTCAACGTAAGCGATTTACGGAAATATTTCGCGAACGAAATTGCACGAGAGGATAGAGGATAAAAACTATTCGTAATTTTTCCCGAATTGCTCGTGAAATGAGATTGCTGCGGAAGCGAGAGGATCAAAGGCGAGCTTTTTTTCATAAAACTCGCTCGACCAACGAACTACGAGTAAACAGTGTATCGTTACCGAGGTCCTTTTAAGGTTAACTGCTCTAAAACGGGGTTAAAAAGAACAAAAAAAGAAAGAAAAGATATCACAATGATCGAGGAAAATTTTGA
This sequence comes from Bombus cullumanus, assembly GCA_014737535.1. Classification (NCBI taxonomy): domain Eukaryota; kingdom Metazoa; phylum Arthropoda; class Insecta; order Hymenoptera; family Apidae; genus Bombus; species Bombus cullumanus. The sequence continues at coordinate 2,570,358 of JACXIX010000010.1, read as the reverse complement.
AGGACTCGAAGAATTCGTTTCTTTTCTTTTCTTTCAAGTTGAACGTGAATACACACGCGTAGATGGGGTGAAGCAAAACAAAGGAGGAAAGAAAGAGAATGAGAGAAAGCAGTGAAAGAAAATAAATTTCTAATAAGTGAACGCTAGCCTTCTTTTTAATTCAACTCCCCTATTGTTGATATAATGAACATGAAATACCTATATGTGATATATATTATTATAAACATAATATTCGGATACAGGATATCATTGTTATTAATCTATAGAATAATTAGAGACGGCTTGTGTCCTGGGCGTAACACGTGGTCGTTTTATACTGTGAACGCTGTGTAATCGTTGTACAGAATATTCTCTCTGTTTTTCTTTTTTTTTTTCTTCTTCTCCTTTTTTTTTCTTTTTTTCTTTTTTAATACATTACATGTACATATGTATACATATATGTATACACAGTATAGTACCGTATGTATATGTATACATACATCTATGCAGAGTACAATATAAAACGGCAAAATAGATTGTAGCTTCGTTTTATAGAGAAATATACATATAATTATTCGTCTAGCGGCATCCGCGTGAAATATATTTATGTATATGGTTTGACTTTCGACGCTCTCCCACGATCGAGGATTCAATAAAAGAAGCGTGTGAGGATCGTTGTTCCAGCGACGAAACTGTAATCGCATTCTCGTCGCGTGCGAGTCGTCCGGCGTGATCTTTTGTATTTACAAAAGACGAGAAAGAGGGAGGACATTGATCAATGATTCCCAGTCGCATCTCAGGACACAAGTAGATATATAATGTAATTAGAAAATAGTGGACAACAAAAATAAACTTGTGGTAATAACTCTGTATGCTTAGAGAAGGAAAAAGAAACCGAAAGCAACAATAAGAAGAAGTTACAATTTTAAAAGGATAAAAGTGGAAAAAAAAAACTATGTTGTTGATGTTTGTAAGCTTGAAATATAAATGTAACGCAGTTTCTCGATATTCTATTACAATCCCAGTGCACCTGTACCATCCGAACGATTTAATATCTTCTTATTTCTTATTTTCTTTTTCTCTACATTCTTCTCCTTTTCTTTCCTTTTTCTTCATTTTTTCTTTCTTTTTTCTTTTTTTTTTGTTACCCTTCGAACGTCGCCATTGCGTTCTGTTTTCAAACTCCTAACAGGATAAAGAAGAAAGTAAATCTTTCGTCGTGCAGTATGTATACTCATAATTGAAAGATATAGATTGGCACACTTGTCTCACTAGTTCAGAAAATCTCTAGCACCAACCATACCCGATACAGTCGATTTTCGCATAGGATATCGTTTTAACGATGTTCGTCGTGAAGTAACGGTCAGAGTGTAGAAGTGAAAGATAGATGATAGAGAAAGAAAGACATGTACTATACACGGAAAGAAATCTTAATGAAAACATGCTTTGTAAATGATAACATCTCTTTATATTTGTATCACGTTTAAAGCTAAATACCGACAACAAATCAAGTAAAAATTACGCGAGTTACAGAAAAAAGAAACAAGTGTTTAACAATGATCACAATATTAATCTCTTATAACGTAACGCGGTGCCACGTACCGCTGCTTTCTCTTGGCTCTGTGTTGCGTTGGCCTTTACACTTTCCGAATCACACAGGCGCGATGTACATCGCTGTAGTCGATGACGATTTATACATCGGCGCGAACTAAAATCCTCCGAAGAAAAAAGGCTCGACAACTCCCTCCGAAATCGAAACTACTTCCTTCCCGTCGATTAGAAGGCAATAGGTATATATAGAAGATGTAACAAGTTCACGTGTTCTAAATGCTTTTGAAATGAAAGGTTCAACTCTGCTTCTCCGACCCCAATGAAAAGACTGTATCGCGGTAAGTAACGGAAGACGTATTTTTTTATTACTCTTGAAAATCCCTATTTTCTTTTCTATTACGCGATTCGTACGAGTTTCACGAAGTTAGAGCAGGAAAAATACGTGTTATTTTAATTTTCCTTTTTTTTTTTTTTTTGTTCCTTTTTGATTATCATTAGAAACATCATGGAAAACGGGGAAACCATGTACGTGCACCGATAAGTAGCATTCGTCGTATTCTTTTTACTTTACAAGAGTATCTTTTGATTGCGACAGGACAGCAAATCGAAGAAGCTTCGCGATGTGAGAATAGGCACGGTATACAATTATCCTTTTACCCTTTTTTTTTTTTTTTTTTAATGAATGAACCTCGTTATTTTGCGGCACTTGGGTACAGTTTATTATTTTTTTTTCTTTGTCTTCTTTTAACTTTCTCTTTGCTCTTTGTTGTTTTGTATTCGATCCGAAATCAACGGAGTCTACAAATAATATAGCATCTCTCTCGAACCTGCTTTACGCGTTTTTATCCGACGAATTTGATAAAGGAAACGCTTAAGATACCGTACAACTGGAAAGACGAGCCAGTCATAAGATATCTCCAGGTTTTTGTAGCTTTCCGTTTTTTTCTTTTTCTTTCTTCTTTTTACGATCGTTACGTATTAATATCAGTAAAAACTACGCTCGTACTTTACATACCGGTAAATACATAGTAAAACAAGCATATCGTAGAGTTCTACACAGTAAGATCCTCTCCTTATAGCGCGTTGCTTCCAAGACCTTCGGCACAGCAAAGTGATATTTGACGATACATTCGTAAAATGAATTTTTATAGATTTTTAAGTGTAAGTTTGGATATTTTTATATGTATTTGTATATTCGATAAAGAGATTTCGATATAGTTACCAAGTGATAAATTTAATTCTCGATTTACACGATTCAGAGAAGATACATTTAATTCTGTTTGATAAAAGTTTTGAAAAAATGCGGGAAAATTTGATAGGAATCTCAATTTAAAGCTTAATATATAATTTCAAAGATATAGTGTATATATGTATCGCTATCCTATCGTTATTAGGCAATTTGTCATTTGTAAGTTACTACTTATGAGTAAAGCTTGAAAGACTGTTCCATGTAAATATAAAAATGATATGTAATAAATTTGAAAGTAAATTGCACATTTTATATTGGATAATGAAACGTGTCTTAATTCGTATGATTTCGTGAAACTAGTCTATCGTATCTAGCAAATATAATAATTCATTCCGTATCTTAAAAGCAATGCGCCCAACAATCCGGTACACACGAACATTAAGTTGTATTGCCTCAAATGCAATTGCGAGACTCTTGCTATAGATAGATTTAGTCTTTATTCACAATGTTAAGATAAAACAAAGATTCATAATTATTGATCGAAAACCTACAGTTTCTTCGCTAAATAAATATACTTGGTTTTTTTTTTTTTTGTTCCAGCTAGTGTTACGATCCCAATAAATCCTAGCTAATACACGTAGATATTTATTTTATGCAGATATTCTTTATAGAATTTTCTTTCTCCTCGTCCACGTTTGTCTCTTTCATGCACGTGTACATGCCCATTTTATTTTCTTATGCCTGCACTTAACACGTGTCGCACCACAGGAAAAGCTCGATACGTCGAAACAACGAAAGAAAGAATCTTTCAAACAGTCAGGTGCATGTAAAGTCAAACGTACATAATAAATCATTATTTACACTGCGTGTTAGAACTCAATGAATGATATTCCGTCAATTCATTGCATCTAATGCCGAATTTTTGGGAATCTTAATACCCCCTTTCAAATGTTGATCAAAAAATGCATTGCGAGTTAACACATGTTACTTAAAAGCAATACGATTTTACAAGTAATTAAATTCCGTAGCAGCTGTGCAAACGTTTTGCCTTTGAATATTTACCATATACTGTAACTTGGATACAGTAATATTATAATAGTAATTTCTGTCTTTCGCTGTGATATTAATTACCTACAATTCTTGTACAAGATCTTATATGTATGGGTGCAACGCCAGTGCCCTACCACGCAAACCTCTCTGACCTCCGACTCCTCCTTTTGGTATCACGTATCCTCCAGCATGTCTAGCTGTTCCTTCTTCTTCCAAATTACCATTGCTCTCGATTAAATCGCGTAACGGCCAACAAGCTAAATGACGTGATTTTCCATGACGAGCTAAGACATGATATCCTTGTCTGAAATACACATCACAATGAGTCAGTCACAAGAATGTTTACTTTCAATTCAAATTTAAAAAGAATAGGAAGAGATGTGACATACCTAGATGAAATTAGACCCACAAGTAGTGCCCAATGAGCTTTATGGCCTCTTTTTAAGCATGGAGCATGATTGAAATCAGAATCGTATGGAATTAGTACCATTGCACCATGAGCCAAAGCGTGTGTCAATGTGTCTGGGCATTGCTGTAAATCCACTAAGATATCCGGTCTATGGTCAGGCAAATATTCAGCCGCTAGTGTGCCCATAAAATCAACACTATACACTTCTCCATGTTGTGTAAAACCCCTTACACGAGCTTCAGCTAGGAGTTGACTCACAGAAACTGGTTTTGTGTATTCTTGCGATGCCATAGCAAGTGCTACTAAACCACATCTGTTAAATAGTAACATAATTATTGTTATTATTTAGATATATGTGTTTCATCTATAAATAATAAATTACAGATGAAACTCACTGTGGTCCGTCTTGCAAAATTGGTTCAACTTGACAAAAATATGTGACTTCTGCATCTTTCAGTTCATTTCGGGATATCAGCTTTTCAATTTCTGCCTCAGCTGATGTAAGGGTAATCTTGGCCCAAGGAGGCAGGGAGTCTGCATCGCTGACTTCAGTTTTTTCACACATAGGTGCCTCTGACAAACTTGAGAGAGGTGGAGGTGGTGCTGGCATTTTTTAATAATAAGTACGATACGAACAGTTACTTTGTTCAATTAACAAATACCTGGCCGCACGTTACAATAAAATGATGGTAGTTTCCACAGCTATGAAATCATACACCTACGCTTTAGTATTTTCAATTTGAAAATTGCCATTTCTTAGTGGTAGTCTTCCTGTTCACTGGTAAGTCGCATAATGTTTCCAGTTCATCGTAAATGCAATCCTATTGAATGTTCTTGCAGAGATCCAAGCTGAAATGTCAGTGGAAAAACAGCATGCGACTTGCAACGTACAATCAAAACCATAAATAATAATTAATTAGCAAAAAAAAATTAAGACAGTTTATATGTGGTACTTAAAAATAGTAAATAAAGTAACATATCGATATTAATATCGATTTTGCTCTAACAAAACACTTTCTGTGCCATTACTTCATTACGAAAAAATTTCAACACGACAGAAAAAAGAAACGAAACTACGCAGTCACTGGATTATTGCAATTACTTTTATCCGTTACTCATTTAACCTTGAGGAATATGTTTTTATACGGTATCTGTCATAGCTCGATGAACGTGAATTGCAAAAAAATTTTAAACGATATCATCAACAGTAATCGTTTTTGACAAAATCAATCAGGTCGCGCGACAACTGGCAGTGATGTTTTTACCCGAGTTTCGAGATATATTTAATACTTCTTACGGGCTCTAATATAAGGATGAACTCGTTGCAAAAGTTCTAATGGCAGCACATCGCACGATCGACATTGGACGGAATAGCAGTTGACGATAATATACAATATACATATCAAGTGATGATTATCGATCCAATATTATACGATTGTTGTACACGGAAGATCAAATTTAGATCGGGCAATCAATCGGGTGATCAGTATTTGTTTACCGTACCTAAAATGCAACAAAATCGGTGCAGCACGATTTTGACGTTTGCACGTCCCCCCTATTCACCCTGTGACTCATGCACATACATTATGTAATTCTTCGATAGAAATTAGAATTAACACTCGAGTGCATTGACGTGACGATATTAAGAGTACGTTCGGATGCGCGACAATTCTCCAACGAACTACGATTACTGCCCCGATACGACTGAAATTTGAATCCTCTCTCAGAGAGCTCTCTCAGGCTGGCATAGCGCACTATGTCTTATTCGCAAACGTCTGTCACGATATACAGTCTGATAAGAAATTTCTCGTAGGTGCTGCAGTTCCGAAGATGATTCACCAGTTTAGGCAAGTGCATTGTTTGCAAGAACCCTAGCCTCGGGAAATATATTGTTTATCTCTTTTCACTCCGACTCGAACTCGAATTGAAACAGGTGCGGGGATTTTGATACGTATCGCATGAGACCGTATTCCTATAGTATTGTCATAGATAATAGGTTTAACGCAGTTCTAATAGTACTATGAAAGCTGATTGGCTGAAATGTCTCGAATACGCCAATCGTTGCCCATTGCTGGACATAATTCGACGCATCGAAATGCTGCATATAAAATATATCACGCAAAAGGATCGAAAATAGAGCTAAATTCTACAAATGTCTGCGATTTGCGATTGACATTTCAACTTTTTTATGGATTTATATATGATTGTATATTAGTTACATTTTCATAGTTCTGATAGTTTAAATAGTAATGTTCGTAATCATATTTCGTTTTCTTGAATTTTGTGACGAGCAAAAATAGATCTAATTGAACTGACTTTTTGACGATTATACAAAATTTTATCATTGTTTAAGAATGGGATAGACATGGCATTAAACAGAACTTTGTGTCTTACGTTTTGAAATACCGACTGAGAAAAAGATCAGAATATCTCTTACGCCCTCTACGATTTACTAAGGCGACTATTATAATATATATAAAATGCTATTTACTGTTAGTGCAGCATACACGATGCGTATACGTACATGTCGGTTCATGAGATGTGTGTATATAGATATGGTATGTGCCATGTGACGTATGTACACACACATTTTAGTGAACTTGTAGAAAAGCTACTCCCTCACCGACTTTGATGATTTTGAAATATATCATATAAACTAATATTTTGTACAATTTTTTCTTATGTATATAACCGGCGATCGATTTTGTTTTCTGAAATTTTTCGCAAGAAACTATCGGTACTATTATAGTACATTTCTGCCTATTTGTGCATCCGTGACAACGTATGCGCATCGACGAAGAACAGAATAGACATGACATTCAATGTTTCTTGCAACTGTAACTTCAGGAAAAATAATATTCTTTTAAATTTTTGAGTATGTAATGTTGTGATATATGTAGTCAAAGAGGTATAGAATAGAAACATATTATTCATCACATCACGGACAGTTCCTTTACACATTTAAAACGAACAATGCCAAATCAGGAGTCATTTTTTTGGGATTACCGGTTCTATCTGCACTACATATTTTCAGGCCCAATTTGTAAGCAGCAATGTTCCATTACATTTTAGAATAGCGTAGATTTATATCAAACAGTTTATGACGGGAATGCCAAACGATGCGGCAAATTAATCTAAACTGCTCATCGGTTGGATATTTTGAAACGAGATTTTATTCGAATCTTTTCGTCAACTGCGATCCTTGATATTTTAGGTCAACTGAAGTACGAGACGTTTAAACCAAGTTTGTCTATCGGTGCCAGCCGATATTCTTCATTCTTTATTGAATTGCCAGTGATCGAGGCGTATTTTAATTAATCAATATAAGTCATACTTGTTAAATAATTTCAGCAATTTCTATAATGTCAAATAAGATTATTTTTAATTAATATTATTTAAAAATGATTGTAGTACTCTTACATATAATTTCTTCATCTCTACATATCACTCTACATATAATATCTTAATAAATAGAAAAAAGTGAAATAATTGTCCTACGTTGTTTTATGAATGCATTTATTAAAAACAATTATCATTCTTCAAAATGATTAATAATTAGCAATTTGGGATATAGTCCTTGAGAATTGATAGTAAAACTATCTTGCAAAACAAAAGAAGACATTTCTTTAAAAATAATTATCACTGTTGTTAATTGATATATGAATTATAAAATTTTTATTTTGTAGCACATACGAAGGTTATTTTTTGCGACGGTGGTTTTAGTTTTAATTCAAAACAGTACTAAACTGAATCGATAACGTCGCATGCGACGCGAACACGATTGGGGGTCATGGAAGATCACGTCTAATTTTCTCCTCTATATCCCTTCGGTGGTTTTACCTAGTTTTGCTGTTATTCTACCATTTAAAAAATTAAAGAAAAAATTTAAATAGAAATTTAAACTAAACGTTTTAAATATTATTTTATTGGGTATAAAATAATATCTTTTCAAAATTAATGATCTTTTTAATTAACTACACCTTTGTCAAGAAAATCTAACCTATTATAACGTAAAATTTACAATTCTTTATAAATGAAAATGAAAATAAGAGAAAATATCTATTTCGATGGTCTGGGAGTGGAAACGTTACATTATCCTTATATCAGTCAAGTGAATGTCATTTTGACAGATATAAAGTCATTTCATCGTATCAAGCGATTAAAAACAAATTTCGTCCCTGGCAATACTTGATATTTAGCGAAATTTATAGTGCTCGGTATAGTTTTTGACGTATAATTGTATGACACATAAAGATTTTATTTTTCATTGAATATTTATTTGTCAAATAAAAATCATATCATATATAAATAGCCAGTTAGACAGTATTTAAAAATGAGTCAAGAGAGTAAAAAATTTACAAAAAATCCCATCATTTATTTTGTTTTATCAGAGGAGGAAAAGTCTGAAGACCAATGTAGTGAAAATATGATGCTTGCGTACTGTGTTAGTAAGTTTATTCTTACATAAACAATATATTTTAAGCAACAATAAAAACGGTGTAATGAATTGATCTTTCAGAAATGCATTGATGATGGTATGGAACCAATATGGATCAGTAAAGAAGATTATGAGGAAATGGAATTTACGAAATTTGATACCATTGTGGTGGAAAAATGTGGACGAAATTCAAGGGATGAAGCAAGAGGTGGATGTCGGTAAGTAGAAGCTTGATATTAACGTAATATACTGCTACATCAACTTTGCAAAGATAGTACATCACATGATATTAATCAATATTATTTTACTGTTACAGCATAATTGATCCAGAATACTTGCTATCTTCTTCTGATGCAACTCAAGGTAGAAGAAGTCCAGCGTGTACAGGAGTCATGCGAGGTCTTTGTATATGTATTTCTGGTTTATGTATTGAAGATAAGGTATATTCACTAATGATTGTTTCTGCATACAATAAAAGAGGAAATATTTAAAAATCTTATTATTATAGACATACATACAAACATTAGTGGAAATGATGAGTGGAAATTTTACAACAGACTTAGATGATGAAGTAACACATCTTGTAACATCATCTGTTTTGTCTGTTCAATATGAAGTAAGTAAATTTATATCGATAAAATTATATTTATTATATAGTTTTATTATAACATTTAATTCTTTCTAATAGATGGCGATACATATGAAAATACAAATAGTTACACAAGAATGGGTTACAGCAATATGGGAAGCGAATAAGACAAATTATGTTGAACCAGATGACAAGAGGTTTGATAAATATAAAGTTTCTATGTTCTATAATTTAGTTGTAACAACAACAAATATTCAGAAATATGAAACGGAAGAAATTGCACGTTTAATAAAAAATAATGGAGGAGTAAAATACATATTGTATAAAATTTTTCTTTTATATTGTAGCTAACTATTCCCTTATATTATTATTCTCTTTTTAGGTGTATATGAATATTCTGGATGTAGAAAAAGTTAATATAATACTTGTACCAGAAAATAGTAGATTAACTTCAAAGCTCAAATGTGCAAGAGAATCAGATATTATTTGTTTAAGACTAAATTGGGTATATGAAAGTATAGAAGCTGGCTATGCTTTGCCTCTTAAGTACTATATATTTGAAACAGTAGAAGAATGTTATTCTTCAAGAAGATTAAATGGTAAAAAATATCTCTTTAGTGTTATAGATCTATAAATTGGTAGCTAATATAATTTTTTTAATGTTCAGTATGTGAAACTCCTAGTTGTTCTACAAGTGCCATAACATATGACGAACAGCAAGGCAATTATATAGATGAAACCGCATTTAAAACCTCAACAATAAGCAATGTTTCTACTGGTTAGTATTACAAAATACATGAAAGTAACTTACAGCAAAGATAAATTTTATTTTAAATTTATTCCAACTTTTCAGTTTCTACAGTTTTGGATAGACCTATATTTTATGAAGCAGAAGCGGCTGGTCCATTTTTATATGGTTGCATTGTGCGTAAATTGTATTTACATTTTTCATATTCTATAATACTCTCCGATGATATTTCTCTAATTAATTCTTTTCTTCTCTTCAGATTTACCTAGCTGGATTCACTTCTGATCAAAGGGATAGACTTAACAGAATATTGAAAGTAGGTAGCGCAAGGCGATTTGATTATGTATGTGACATTCTAACACACGTTATTTTCGGGGACAAAGAGAGCGCAGCTAGAGAACTAAAATTATTGAAATCAAAAGATTTACGGTATAATGTTACTTTAATGTCTAAATTAATATCTATTTAAAATTCTGTAATTTAATGCATATATGATGTAGTCCATATATATTGACACTGGAGTGGTTGGAAGAGAGTATCAGATTAAAACGGCGCGCGCCAGTAAGAAATTTCTTATACGAACGAAAAAATAGTACACTTCAAAAATTTACAGAACCATCATCTTCATCAATTATGGTATATACATAAAGAATATAGTACGTAATATAGGTATTTAACATGTTCATATATTTTTTCAGAATTCACAACTGTTGCAAGACAGGATGTCAAAAGAAGAGGAAGAATCATCTAATATCGATCAACAGGAGCTACAAAATGCAATTGGTAGTGTTTGTAAATAATTGCTTACACTTTTTATGAAAGAAATTGAATGTACATCATACTTATTGCTAGTTTCAACAACTGATGAAATGGTGGAAGATCATTTTGAGCAGTATATACCTGCATTGGCTCGAACGCCAGATATTACTGAAGAATATTTAATACCACCTGAAACAGATAATAGAAATATTATTAATGATAAACTATTTGAAGGTAATGCTGTGGTAGAATATGTACAACAATGAACTAAAATAATGGTAAAATATACATATAGGTCTGACATTTGTCGTATCTGAGTTATGTGAGATGTATAATGATGTGGTTGAAAATGTAGCAGCAATGGGTGGAAGAATAGTTCCAGGTACGTTCGTTAAGATTCCAGACTATGGTATTGTGCCAAAACGTGGTATGATTTTAAATTATACAGTGAAAGAAATTGTTACCGATTTGTTTATTGTAAGTTTCAGCTTTTTATTTCGATTTTCATATTTTGATATATTATTTAGTATTAGCATCTTTTTTTTTATAGCTGGATTGTATAAATCAGGATCGAATAGTTGAAATTAAGTATTATCATAGACCTATATCTGTAACAAAGCATGTATTATTAGGTTGTGTTGTTACAATCAGCAAATATAAAGGAATTGAACGATCGTATCTTACAACATTAGCTATGGAATTGGGTGCAATGTATTATTCTTATTATATACCTTAATTATAAATAGAGTGGATCAAGTATTAAAGCATTGTTTAATTTCAGATACCAAAATGTTTTATCTTATGAAATAATTATTGAAAGAAATATATATAAAAACACACATTTAGTTTGTCCACTATCGGAAGGGAAGAAGTATAATGCTGCGGTAAGATGGAAAACACCAGTTGTTACCGCAGAATGGTTAAAAGCCTGTGAGGCTCAATCAACACGGGTTGATGAAACGCCATTTCTTGTCGTAGAAAGTTTAGGTATACAACTACTTAATAAATTCATATTATATATGTATATACAAAAATTTGTATAATATCAGTCCCGTCTAAAGGGCCAGGAAGACCAATGGAATCAGACATAAGTTTACTTCAAACTAACACAGATCAAATAATTTTTTCTACTGAACCAGTAGCCGGTAGTTCAAGAAGCTACAACATTATTGTTCCAGAAGAAAATTGTCCAAATTTAGAAGTATATAACTTTTTACATATTTCCTTTATTATTAATTTATAATCTATTATTAAAAAATATATTATAGATTAAAAAAAAAACTTTCGATAACATGCTGTTACCAAATAATGAACTCAGCTTACCTATGGACACAACTTCTGAACCATCAGAAACACTATGTAGTCAAGCATTTAGACCCATCCCTTCATCAGAGACAAAAAGATCTCGGTTGGAAGGGACTAGTTATTCCTCAAATTTAATAAAAAAAGAACCTCCTTCGCGTAGGCCATTTAGTAGAGTTAGTATTTCTTGTAAGCTTAATTATATACATAATTCATAAATATCTAATAAATATGACCATAATTGAATTTATAGATTATCTCAATACTTAGAAAAAACTGGCAGGAAGTAAATGAAAAATTACCAGAGGTAATATTTTTCATTTATATATGTATATGCGTATTGATAAATAATTTTATATATATTTATTAATAAATACTATAACATTATAGAATCATAATGCAGACGAGACATTGCCTGCAGCAGCAAAAGATGGTTTCAACTAGTAGAAATTAGAAGACACAGATGACAATGGTAAAACTGACAAATGGAATTAATATGTAAGTTAAAAGAAAGTTTTAGATAAGAAAAGTATGTGAGATATGCAAATATTCATAAAGACCTAAGAACAGTAATTGACTGTACTTCCAAAATTATTATAATAGTATCATTGTATTTATATACAAATGAAGATTATACATCATACAATTAATCGTTTCTATATTCAATATATAAAAATTATAATACTAATTCTGCTTCTATAATACTAAAAGCAGTAGTAATTTAATTGTTGCACCTCCAGTTTAATTGTAAAATCAAAAGAAGTACTGGATCTATATTTTGAAACACGATCGAAAGGATAAACTTTTTACTATAACTGTATTTGAATAGGAATTTGTGGTATAATTTAGGAAGTGCGATGGAGGTACACACTGACTATGTTTTTTCTTATGAAAGTGTTTTTTATGCACAATAAAGATTCTACATCTCTAATAGAACATCTTCTTTCATTAAATACCTTATCTGCATTCTGTATGTTTACAAGATTGACTTCACATAAAAATACTTCTCTTATTGTACATAATTCTGTTTCATACCTAACAAAAATCATAAACATACATACATATTGGCTGTGGAATAATATATTACACCTTTTTACATAAGAGGTACGAATTGGATAGATCGACTTATTTTATTAAATTAAGTAACGATTTATATAAAAATATATAGGGTGACATAAATAATAAAGTATTTTTACAAATTATCATACGAAATAGGCATTGTACAAAACGAAACGCTTTAAATAATCGTGATATCAAAGTAGACACGTAGAAATAAATAATAAATAGATTTTAAATTTAATATCGCTCGAAGTCATATACACACTGCACTATAACTGTTAGTGTATAAAATAAATAGTTACTCGAAATTTTATTATCATTTTCAAGGCACCACATTGTAGTCGTTGCAAAAAAACGGCGCAAGAGAGCTACATCGTCATAATTACTTCTAAATTAGAAGTTCTCCCTAAACAGTATTACGTAAATGTAATCTGTAAACCTTCGGTCACCTATATACCCAAAAGGGTACCAACGGTTCAATAAACCTGTACGTTATTAGTCCCAAAAAGAAAGTCATGTATTGTCCGCGAAAATCTCAAACTACATATTATGCGCATAATACTATTAGTATCCTCTAGAAAGGAAAACGTCTCAATATATATATACATATATATTTCTGACGGATAAACATTTCCAAAAATATGTTACTATATAATAGGTTTGTTTTGTATAACGTACTTTACAATAAGTTGTTAGGAAAAGTTCTATAAACACCCGAAACATTTCCAGTTTTTCAATCTTCGTCGTATTATTAACAATTATAGAACAGACGTTGAAATTTTTCTAGTTCATAAAATAATATCCTTATAGTTTCATGGAAACTGTCGTATACCACAGAGCGTGTAGTAAAGCATTTTCTTTGACATGCTCCTAAGTAGATTCGTTAAAAATATCATTTTATACACACACACACACGCACACACACATATATATATATACACATATATATATATCCCAATAATTTATCAGACGTTCAATGCGTTGAAAGTGAATTACGAACATTCTGTTCGTACGTATGGCCCGCATTGGACGTACGATACAAATATAAATGCATCTTTGCGAACATTTATATACAATGTATCACTGGGTGTACCGATTCAGTATTTCTGAGTCATAATACTTTTGTTCTTTAATTCAAAGAGGACAAGCACGTTGCGTTATTAACGATGTGAGAGTACCTGGTAAACTCTGATCATTATTGGCTTTCCACGTTGTTCGTCCACGGTGTTTCATATAGAATAAGGGCAGTGAATAGATTAGTTCGTATATCTAGTTTACAAAAGATTAAGAGAGAGGTGAAACGTGTCATGTGAGAACATTACGCGAACTTATCTCGAATAAAGCCATTGCTATTTAAACTTTGGGTACCCGCACATCGCTACACGATGTATAAAGAAAAGAAAGTAGAAAAGAAACTATAAATCTATCCTAGTCAGCCTTCTGTATGTTCCCGCTTTGCATGGTATTTGAGCAGTAGCTGCCGGTCTTCCCGGTACTTATTATTAGTGTTTATTTGGGTTAGAGTCTGAATCCGGTTCAGAACCGGAACCGGAAGACTCCCCAGCATTAACGTTCGCACTGCAGCGCGAGCTCCTTCGGCTACTGGAAGTCGTGTGTCTGCATTTTTCGCTACGATCCACTGTACCTACAATAATTTTACACAGAAATCAATATCCACGTAGAGCATTGCAAGAAATAATTCCATCATATTGCTTGTATGTATATTATTTGTTTAAGATACTTGAATAAGTTACATTGAATGTTGATGAATTTTATGATAAGTATGTAATATAATCATGACAAGAAACTTTTTTTAGTCAAACGTTACAATAAATACTCACTAGTTAACGGTGTATGAACTTCAACCTTTATATTAGCCGTCGCAGTGACCTTGGTTGTGATATGAGACGTAGATGTCACTGGTGACATTCGACTAGACCCACTTGTATCTGATCCGCTACAGTTCTGTTAGTTAAAAACAAAAGCACACACGTTAATCATGCTTCGTGGATTTGGAGTATCGGCATCATTCCCGCGAGATAGTATGTAAGGTAATCAGAAGAATTTTGAGTAATGTGTAAGCAGTTACAGAGATAGAAAGCCAAATGGTAGATATTATCAAAAGCACTCTCAAGTCAAGTACATTTGGAAGAAAATGCCAAGTGAGACAGGAAATATTTCAAAACAGTTAATATTCATGTTATACAACGTACCTGGTTGCCACAAGTTGATGTCGTTTCAACCTTCAACTCTGGCTGAACAATAATACAAGACTCCTGTGTACTGTGCCACGAATTAGGTTCCTCTGTGATGGTAGTGAGAGATGGTTCAGCGTGTAACCTGGCGTTATCAATTTTGTACGATCTCCTGGGGGGTGCAGGAGGTTTCGATCTTCTGACGATTGGTGAGGCAGGTGGAGTTGGCGTAGAAATACGATCCGGATGGTCATTGGGTACTACCTCTGGAGATGGGCCGATCAAAGACAACAGGATGGGGAAAAAGAATAATCCATTCACCAAACCGATCCCAATAAGACACAGCAACACCAAGAAGAAATATCGAACGATGAAGTCGAACTCGGAGAAGGCCAACATCACGACTGCTAATAAAGTTGTTATTGCTCCGTGAATTACAGGTGCGCACATGTGTTCCAGAGCTAACCGAATCCTTCGGTCCCTGCTTCCAATGCTCGTAACAAAACTCTGCAAGAATAAAAACAAGAATATAATATATTAGAATATATTAGAATAATATATTGTAAGAATATAATATAATATGAACGAAATAACGAGTTTTACAATTGAGACATTGAGCACCAAAGTGGAATAAGCAATGTTCTTTCTGTACACTGTTGCTTTCTGTTACATTGAATATCTTGTGTTTGATTCTATTTTAGAGAGAGAATCGTTTAGTTACTTGGGTATTGGGAGTAGTTTGCTTTTGTTCTCAATGTCTTAACTTATCCTCTACTTGTATTTATACTAACCAGACAAATATGCACTGTAAAGTGCACAGCAATTCCAATGCTAACGACCAACAGAACAGCAGGAACAGCGCTCAGTTTTATATTGCAGAGGCCCATGATTCCAAAGAGTTGTAGTACCACAGCAGCAAGAGAAGTGCCGACTAACAAAGCTGCCCAGAAATTCAACAATAATATTCCAACGACAGCAACACTGGCTGTTAAAGCAGCTAACAGAGCAATACCCAAACAATTTCTTAAATCCATATACTGTTCCCAAAAGAGGAATGGTATACCAGAAGGGAAATTTGGCAGTCCTCGTTCCTCAAATTTTTTACACAGTTTTCTAACATTGCCAATTAGTTCTGTAATTTCTTGCGTGTCAGTAAGTTTATGCAGATAAAATGGCATCTGAGCGTACGTCAGAGGCATGCTTTTTGGAATCTTTAATTCATGATCATTAGTATAAATCCATTGCCTTGGTTCTGGCCTTAAATTGGCCTGAGAAGCACCATAAGCCAAAACATCGTTTGACACCCATGCACTCAAATAATTATAAAACGCTCTTGGATTGATGATCCCTTCAGAATCGATTAGCCTGACTTGAGTGACTAACGATTTGTCAATAGGATTGTCTACGTGACCAGTTTGTACCAATAATTTGTAAGCGAGAATTGCCTCGTCACTAGCATTCTTGTACCACCTTTCCTGTGTAATACACCCATTGCTATAATCCCTATCAAACGCATTTTGCAGTCCTTTCAACCAGTCCCTGAACAAACTTAACCAAAACTCAGGCAATCCTCCATTATCATTCTTTATTACATTCTTTATCCTCATGAAGGAGTCATGATACTCATACAACAATCTTTGATTGTTAGGGTACTCGAATTCCCTCTGGGTAACAGCATACATATTGTAGAATCCAAAGTGCTTTGCCTGGGCAGCTAAGAAAGCATGTTCATTGGAATTCTGTGGGACCAGATCGGTCAGCTCTAGACCATCGTTTACCCTTACAGCTTGCCAAACACAGCCAACAAGAACTGCGATTAAAATCATCATGCCAAAGACCTTAGTCGCTGGTCTGGTGACAAAAGGAGCATAATGCTTCGCAGCTAACTGGGTCAAGGAGAAAGTGAGACAGTCGTCTTGGCTGCATCCTGTTAGGGTGTCTTCTTCGCTACACTGCTTATCCGAGTCCACTTCGATATTTCCACCGACCCAGGACTCATTCTGCACGTTTTGCGACGTCAGGATTTGCGTGCAGGTTTCACGGCGTTCCGGTGGTATCGCCCTCGTTACAGTTTGCTTCGCGGTACCATTGCTCATTCTGTTGGCGTACTTATTTCTGCCAGCGTTCGATGGTAGGCAGCAACAGAGTATATCTGAACGACCTGAACGTCGTCTTCTCAGGTCCAAACTCACCATAGCTGGGAAGACAAGCAGCATAGCGGCCAGATTGAAAAGCAACAAGATACCAGCTTGAAAGCAGAACACTCGCAGTGCAGGAATTGGGATTATCGCTGCAGCGAAGAACGCTGACACGTTGCTGATTCCTGCTAGAAGGACAGATAGGCCGGTCCTTTTTAAAACCACTCCTGTCTGTTCTCCACTGGGCACTTCGTTCACCGAGAGCTCAGCGTAAGTATGAGTTAATAGGAACATATCGTGAACACCGAGTCCTAGAGCTAAGAAAGGGACGATCTGAGTGGTGGCTGCGTTGAAGGGGATTCCCAGGAGGGCGCAGAACCCCAAACCAGCGGCCACAGTTGCGCAGATGAGCATTACACCGGCTATGCCCACGCCAGCTTGCGAACGCACTGGATCCTTCCATCGAAGAAGGACTATACCCGCGTACAGTACCTGAAAGAAGATTGTATTTCTATAACGAGGAGGTAGTTAATAAGTAAATGAATAAGTAAGACCTGTGTCATAGAATTTTGACATCCCATTTTTTTGTATCTTTCTTTCAATAAGTTTCTATATAGTCATCTGTGTTATGTGTATTCCTTGTGCAGTTCTTTTGAATGTTTGACATCAGAGAATTATAATTTAGTTTAATATAATTATATTAAGGCGGATTACTGATTACAAATAACCAATTGTACCATTTATACATACGAGTATAGCCAGTTTTAGTACAATTTTAATCATATATATATAGCCAAATTTTAGCAAGTTTCTAATCAGGCGAAATAATAATGCCAAATACAGATGATACAATTTGGTGGAAGGTGATTGTACGTGAAAAAACAAGTCGAAAATATGGAATACGTTTTTTTCATATGACGTTTCCTTCCCGAGGAAATCGAGTTTGAAAATTCGGTGGGTATACCTCGACGTGACTAATCCCGTACTGAACAGGAGCATATAAACGACAGGAGGTTAAACTGCGCTTAAAAGTAAGTCAGAAACGTAGAATAACATTTTGTCATAAGATGCTATGCCTTGGAGAAAAATTAATTGGAAAATGCAACGTGTGTGTGCGCAAGATCAGTCCTTGACCGAACGCGCTCAAACTTTATTTTCTTGAAAACGAGGCGGTAAATGGGAAAACTTTATTTCACATTTTTTTTACTTATTTCCGCGCGTAGAATAACCTCCTGCTGATTCTATACTTCTCCTTAATTTATTCATACTTAGTCCGTACTTGACCAAGTTCAAGTATACTCGACAAATTTTCAAACTTGATTTTCCCGCCAACGAAGCGTTATATGAAAAAACGTTGCTCCACAATTTCGCCTTATTTTTGCCCGTTTGCACCACCCTGTATAATTGCAACCGTACACAGGATCAATGTACCAGACCAACGTAACGTATCCATTACTTGCAATAACCACGAAAGCGTTAGAAACCGTAATAATATTTATACTGACCATCAGTGCGCAGCCTATGGCGATTTTCATAACGGACACCTCGCTGTACTTCCCAAGTATGTCGTTCATGGTGGTTGTGCTGAACGCGTACAAATTGTACGGCGCTGAGCCATTCACGTCCAGGTGCTTCTTCACTTGATTGCTGAACGCTCGTTGCCAGGTCTTAAGTACTTGCGATGCCTTCTCCTGGGACCAGTCGATATTATGTACCTTGTAGGTGTTGTCGAAGAAATCGTAAAGCTCTCGTTCTCCCATCAGCTGCACGACGGTCTGAAGAGCAGCTGCACGGGTCAAGTGACCAGTCTTATTGTGCTTAGCACCACCGACGAGTAATTCCTCGGGCCAGTGCATAAACTTGGCCGCGAAACCGTAACAGCCTCCCGTTAATTCCGCTCCTATGTCTGGTACCTGTCGAAACAAATCGTGCAGCTTCATCAGCATCTTCGGTGTCTGTATGAGGATAGTCCCCCTCCCTTCCTCCTACTCTTTTAATTTCGTATTTTTTTGTCTTCATTCAGAGAAACAACACCAAACGGCTGAATCTTTGTCCAGCCCACATTTTCTTGAAACCGAACGCGTTAAAATTGTTCTGGACAGTCGCGATTGTGCCAAACATCGCCCCAAAGTATCCTTTCAATATCGTGTTTAGTTTAGGGAATAATTTGAGAAAGCTGTATATAGCCATAAGACAATGGACATCTCCCTTTATTTTCACAGCAATAATACACGGTATAAAGGATCTTTTTTTGGAACACGTAGTTACAACCTTAGAAGAACTCGGAACAAAAGTTTATGTGTACGTCGAGAATTGTGAATCTTAGTCGCCGAAATAAATGTATAGGAACACTTACAGTACACGTAGAAATGATATTAAAATAGTTTCATATTTATTTAATATGCGATTCACAAGATATTCGTAGATACCCATAGCAATCTTTTTGTCTCACCATCTTCTTTTCCAAGCTGCGCACGCACTTCCTCCCATACACGCTCATACTCATATATGTGTGCCACAACTACGCGGCTAATTCAGCGTAGCACACAAAATTACACATATCTCAATATGTATATTTGACTTTACGTTTGCTCGCGCATCTGTACGAAACGGACGTACCGATTGATTGTACGGGGTATTTCGAGCACGTCATTCAGCAAACGAAATATTTCAGCTGGAATGCCACCTGCGACATCATTCTCTTTATCGATCCTCATTAAACGGACCACTAATGAATCGTCAGACTATCACAATGCATTCGTTAGAGAGGTTAGGCCCCTGCACACTCCACACGGTTCATCCTGTTCACGTTATTTATCTTGGCATGATATAACGAACCATTGGACAACGTCCAACCAACTAAACGGCGATCGTTTAAAGTGCTCACTGGTATGCTTCTTTTATAGGTGCCCATAAAATCACGGTGTGAGGCCTGCAGTACCCTATGCCATCGTTCCACTTACGATCGCGTTTTTATCATTTCCTGGCCCACCAAACCAACCATCCATTCCGAAACCTTCCTTTCAATCGGAATCATTCTTTCAACAGGCGAAGAAATTCCTAACGTGATTTCCTAAGGCTTCTATTGAGTTGGTAACTAAGTGGTTGCGGGTTTTGTCATTAGGCGGTATTGACAAAATCCGTAATCACTTAGTTGCCAACCCAATAGTTTTCCTCTGGACGAATGATTGTCGAATAAGTTTCTTTTATTATTATTATTATTATTCTATTATATTCTATTATTATTCTCCAGCACGAAGAGTTGTAATCGAAACGAGAAGCGAATATATATATATATATATATATAGACATATGTATATGTATACAGGATGTCTCCGAAATCACGGTACAAGCGATCGGGTGGTGATTCTGCATGCAAAAATAAGTGGAAAAAGAGGAATAACATTTTTTTCGTTCGGGGGCTCGTTTTCGAGAAAAACGAATTTGAATGTCCGTTGGTGCTCGTATGCTAATTGCGAGTCTCGAGGTGCCCGACTTCTCTTTCTGCTCGTGTTACGATGAATACAAAACGAATATAAAAATCATATATCAAAGATAGATCGTCCTTGGAGATATTCACACGCCAAATCTTATCGTCTCGACAATTTCTCACAGATTTTCCCTCGGCAGTCGATCAATTTGATCTTCCCCCTCGGACAAATCGCATATCGTACAAAATGTTCGGCTGAATTACTCTGCGATGATCACGTGTATAAGCATCGATAATGATTAATTAATTAAGTAGCTCAGAGGTAAGAAACTTGAAGTTGGAGAAAATCAGCGCTGGAAGAGGCAGGGAGAGTGTAACGACGAAAAACGAAGGCGCAAAAACGCGAGATACCGAGCACGTTAATCGCATACTAACGAGCCAGTGCTAATTACCAGTAATTAATTCGTCGATTATCGCACAGCAAGCAAACGAGCGAATCGCGCAGAAATTGGCCTTCGCGCCTTACCTTTTCTTCTACTCGTAAATTACGATTACGATCGTATAATAGTAACAAAATCTTCGATCGATGAGAATTATAATTTGTCAAAGCTATAATTAACTATACTGATAACTAAAGTAAACCTAACAAACGATTCGTTTGTTTACGATATTTATTAACGCGTTTGCTATCATGGTGGCCATCGATGGCCCACGTTATTTTTATCGAACGCTTTCGAAACTGTTAAAGTACGATAAATTTCACGCGAATACAACATACGAAAGGGATGCACGTCAGCTGGAAGATTCCGGGAAATTTGAAACTTTGCACAAATGTAGCTCATGTTAACAGCGAAATAATTTTTTCCCAGTCGAGAAACGAAAGAAGAAGAAAGTTAAATTAAAAGCTGCAGTGTCTTACATTTCTATATAATTATAAAATACATTATTATGTAATATTTTAACTTTATATTTACACATTATTTAACAATAGTCATAACTACACCACACCAGTCATTTCCACTTGTTCTGGTAGAAATATTAGGTTGGCAAATATTGGGTTGGGTGATTGTGGATTTTGTCATTAGGTGGCAATAGCTTCGCCTTAACTATCGCTGGTTCCACTGTTAATTGACCAATTAATATACAAAATATTATACAACAAATATATACACTATACATAATAATATTTAATAATTATCACAGACAAATATTTATTCCAAACGATTCGTTATACGACAATGACATATAAAAACATATTCGTCATAGGATGCCCAACTCAGCTACGAAACGCTCTTCGATCCGACGTTGACGAAAAAACAGTTGTCTTCTGACAGCTGGCGAAACGTGAGACGATGTCGTGTACTTCGCGACGCTCGCGTACCACAAACACACGTAACATTAGAGCTGATCTACGGTGATTATCGCGTGTCTCGAGTATTAGTCCACGACCTTACGTGATCCCTCACGATATCTTGTTGGTTGAGTTTTTAAAATTGTCCCATGAACATCGATCCCCAAACAATTTATCCGGCGCAAGCGCGTGCCACCAAGAGACTGCGATCGTATGGGAGATTCTGATCGAGTTGCACGCGCGAAATCTAATTTATCGGTTACAGGTTTCTTGCGAATGTTCAAATGGATTTGGTTTCACCGTGGATTTAAGCTCGGCAAGGTATAACGTGAGATGGATAGTATGCACAGTACGATAGCGATCGTAAACGTATTGTCTTGTCGAAAGGAATTTTCGAAAATGTTTTTGATGCTGCGTAAGCCAGCATATGCAATCGCGAATTAGCGTGGAAGACTTCGTACGTGTATGTTGCGTGCGTCGTATAAAATATTTCGACATTTCGTTAGCACTGATAATGAGCACTGACTGTCGCATACAAAATTCCTGATTCACACAGGGTGCGGCCGAATGACACGTAGAGTACGAGATGATTCCTTGTGAAAAATTACGAACAAAATGCGCAGTTAGATTTGCTCAGAGAAAATTGAGCTGGAAAATTTATCAATTTACCGTATACTTGAACATGGCTAATTTCGGACTTGACAATATTAAATAATCGGAAGAAGGTGATTGTACGCGTGAAAATAAGTCGAAAATGCGGAATTAAATTTCTTCTCATGACGCTTTGTTTGCGAAAAAAATAAATTTGAAAATTTTTCTTAGATGGGAAAATTTTATTTTATATTTTTTACTTACTTTCGCTTCTAGGATAACATTTTATCGATCGTTTGCTTATATCCAGTCGGTAATTAGCCATACGGTAGTTAGTATACTTGATAAATTTTCAAACTCGATTTTTTCCAAAACTAAACCTTCGATGAAAAAACTTTGTTTCATATTTAGTTCTTATTTTTTCTTAAGAAGTCACCTCGTGCCCGTTTGTGCGTGTTATTCGGCCCTACCCGGTATATGATCAAATTTGAAAACGATTTGTAAATGTTTAGAAAATTAATACACCGAACGAAGAGCCATTTTGAACACGTTGAAAATGGTACGTTATGGTAAAGATATTGGATATTGAAGTTTATTAATGTAATTGATAATTCACTGATTGTTTAAATGTTTTCGTATTCTCATAAGATATATAGCGATGTAAGCTATAAACGCAGTTCTATCGTAGTTCACGTTAAAGAACACTTCTGTTCGCTTAATCTTGAACCAGTCAAATGCTTCTATCTTCTCTGCCATCGAGCCGGAACGAGAGAAAATAGTAAAACGACAGTATAAAATCACATAAGCCAGGAGATTTTAAAATTCTTTTAGCCAATTCAAAGTTTCTATTTTGAATATTTGAAAAATTCCCGCCACCGAAAAGCGTTTTATTGTTCCATTTCTCTTCTCTTTGAGCCATACGAATGCAAATCTTGTGCGTGGAATATTCGAAAAATTCCCTTCTTAAACATTCGTAGGTCATCAAACAGCTTTTCATTCTTCCATTTCTCCAACACACCTATTTCATTTCACTCTTTTCTTTTCTTTCCCTCCCTCCTCCCTTTTCTTTCTTTTTTGAAGCACACTAGCGCAACTTTTTCTCATCCGCATGCTCTTTTTATATCTGGCGATCACCTGCGTAAATCGCCGGCCCTCGTTTCACGTTGAGTATAAAATATAGAGGGCTGGCCGATGGATGCGCTACCGGATGTCAGGCTGGCATACCAAATAAAGCCCGGCGAACGTGATTCTACCTGTGATTCGGTGTCGGCAGACGCGTTGCACGTGGCCGACGGACGTCGCGTTATGTAATTCCACGAACGGCCGCGCTACGCGTGTGACAAAACGTCAACGTACTACTGGCACGCTTTTCTTCTTTTTCCCCGTGTGTCCGACTAGTAGCTGCTTCTTATATTCCACTTGAATCGCGCACCGTTTCTCGCACCACCTGGTCGCTCTTCTTCTCTTCCTCTTTCTTCCTCCTTCTTCCATCCTTTCGCCATTTTCCCCACGTCCAGTATTTGCTTCCGTTATACCAGATGCACCGCGTTTTTCTCTGTCATTCGACAGATTTTACGTTTAATTCGGTTTCGCTAATGCCACTCGCGCGCTCTACTCGTTCAATGCAGAAGTTACAAGTTACAATGCAATTATCGGTAGAGGTAAAACGCGACACACACGTGACAGGGATAAACAAACAGAATGGGAAGGTTAAGAAGAAGAAATTAAAAAAGAGAAGAAATACGAAGTAACAGAACGACGAATGTATAAACGAAGATGCTATTGGCTTGGCAACTAAGTGATAGCGGATTTTGACAATGCCAAGGCAATATTACGTTCGAGAAATTGACAGTCTCGGCGACGAAGTAACAGGTTAATGGAGGGAAATCGTTGTGTTTCGATTTAACACTTTACCGACCGCTAGCGGTTCGACAGCATATGCACGTACGACAGATCAGGCGCAGATTCTCCCTGGCGCTGGCTCTGTTTCGGTTTAGACTCTCCAATACCATTCTTTTCGTTCATCGCGAACGATAAGTTTTTCAAATTGGTATAAAACTGTGGCAGCTTACAAAGCAACGCAACTGACGCAACCGAGCAAGGTACCTTAGTACTAAATAACAAATTACTGTTCAAATAATGAGAAAGATCGTCGGCGACAAAAACCGATTAATAAGCTATCGATCGGTAAGCGTCGGCGACAGAGAACCGATTAATCGGCTATCTCTGTCGGTAAAGTGTTAAGATTGCCAGTTCGCAACGGATCGTATCGGGCAAAGTGTGTAACATGGGGTAACTATAGATCGGGTAACCTCGTATTAAGGATCGTTGAGCGCGTCTAGACATCGTCTATGGGGAATGAAGACGCCAGCTAACCTTGAAATCTCCGAAACCCTATGAAAGAACTATTAGTCTGAAATTACGTTACGAGTCTGTGCAAGCTTGTACGGCGTTCGTCGGTTCGTCAATCGAACGAAATAAACAAATGTTAGAGAAACGGAGGAATAAAACGCTTCTTTTTCAGTCGATACATAATAATACACTTTCTTTTTTTTAATTAACAGCGTCCGCTTGGATCGCCGAACGGAGCAGCTGTTGAGCGCATTAACGATTTTCCCAGGAAGCAGTTGCCATTCCATTGCACGATCGCGTATCTGCGCCGGATCGGCGATTTTATCGATCGCCGGGCTCCCAGGCGGCCGGTGTTCGTTAATTATGCGATCGGCATGGATCGGATAATAATTGCATTAAACAGTCATGAAAAGCAGGAATCTTTAAAAGACCGCAGGCTAGAGGTAGCCATCGTTGTCGTGTTTCCTAGAAAGCAGCATCGTTCTCGGATCTGCAGGACTTAACGAGCCAGAGCGAAGCGGACGACGCGCACACGTGTGCACGTGGAGAGAAGTGTCGTGTGGACGACGCGGTTTACCGCGTCAGACCAGCCACCGGCCAACTAGATTTTAATTGATCCGCAGGGCAATTAAGCCGACCGACTTAAACTTCACAGTTAAGAGCTTAATCGGCCGCGGATCCTTCGCATAACGGGCCACGCGTATCCGTTTACTTTGAGCGGTCGAGAGGCTCGACGCGAAGGTGATGAGTGCCACGAGTGCTGCTCGAGTACGGTAAACCCTTGAACGACGCGAGGCTCTCGGACGACTAAATTTGTAAGCGGTTTGCGTGGGACTTTCCATCGCTGGAGAACATTTTCCGGACGAAATTTGATCTGAAGCTATTTTTCGTCAATTAATCTTATCCGAATTTATCGGCAACGAGCGAAAACAGAAAATTGAAATTTTATTCGCCTCTAACTAATAAGCACGAGATTCAACAAATACCCAAAGCGGTTGTGTGAAATTTCAGAGACGATTCGAGTTGAATCGCCTGCTTATTGCTGATATATAAAATCGATGCCAAAATCTGTTGCTATCCACAAGAAATATAAACAAATTTCAATGCTTCCTTCTAATTCCCAGCTACGTATTTTACCCCCAAAGAATTTTTGATTTTCGCGCTCGTAGAACGAACTCGAATACTCGAACCTTCCATCGGTTCGAACCAATTCGAAATCATCGGTATCGTAATATTTCGTGCTCCAACACGCAGCGAAGTGAAAATAGCAAGTACACGGGGTATATACGGCAGATCGATTTTCTCCCCTTTCCGCGTAAGCTTCGAGGGGACGTTCTGTGCCCGCAGCTACGCGCCGATTGCCCGAGGAGAGGGCTGACTGCACCACGTGGCCATTAAGTGTAATTACGTTAAGTACGGGCGCGCGTACGCTGTATGGAAATAGAAGTAGAAATGAGGGGCCACGCTTGAAGAAAGAGGAGACACACGAGAGGAGCGTGGCGAAAGGCGAACGTGGTGCAGAAACGAACGGAGAAGAAATGCGAAGGAGAGGGGTGGAGGGAGAAGAGAAAGGAAAAAGAAAAGAAGAGGAGAAGAGAGACGCCTCTTCCCCCTTTCCAGATCGGATGACATAAATCCATGCTTTCAATTATGCGAAATTAATTGACCGCGCCTTGTATCTTCTCCCTGCAATCTCTCCCTCCCCTTGCTTTTTCCCTCTTTCTCCGAGTCTCCCTTCCCTCTTTCTCGCACGTCCAGCTTGCGTGTAAGTATGTACTTACTGCTGCGTGAACCTCTCGGTATCGTGCACACGGACCTACGTGAACTTTGTGTATAAATTTCATTGTACCTTTGTCTCGGACTTTGTTACGTCGCTTTGTACTTTATGGACCGCGTGAACAGGTAATATATCTGTAACGTAGTGGATGAGGTAGGGGAAAGGAAGAAAAGGAAAGGTAATTTGATGGAGCTGTATCTTTTCATAAGAGGAGGTACGTGGAATTACGTGCTTTCGTAGTATTCACGCTGTTAATCTTGATATTGCGAGATTAATTCTTCGACATTGTACATCTTTAATGGGTATCATTAGCAAGAATTAATATTCATTTTTGTTTGTTTTAATGTGAAAAGTTTCCCTGTGGATGTACATACGAAGGTACTATGAGCAATTTCTTCTTGGTAATAGTTGCATTGTCAATACATACTGTCAACATATATTGCCAACACATATTGTCAATACATATTGTCAACATATATTGTCGACACAATATTGTCAACATGTACTGTCAATACAACATTGTCAACATGTATTGTCAATAGAACAATGTCAACATTTATTGTCAATAGAACAATGTCAACATGTATTGTCAATACATATTGTCAACATATATCGTCAACACATATTGTCAATACATATTGTCAACATATGTTGTCGACAGAATATTGTCAACATGTACTGTCAATACAACATTGTCAACATGTATTGTCAATACATATTGTCGATATTTATTGTCAATAGAATAATAGTAACATTTATTGTGAATACATATTGTCAACATATATTGTCAACACATATTGACAATACATATTGTCAATACATATTGTCAACATATATTGTCACACAACACAATACTGTCAACATGTACTGTCAATACATATTGTCAACATTTATTGTCGATAGAAAAATGTCAACATTTATTGTGAATACATATTGTGAACATATATTGTCAATAGAACAATGTCAACATTTATTGTCAATACATATTGTCAACATATGTTGTCGACACAATATTGTCAACATGTACTGTCAATACAACATTGTCAACATGTATTGTCAATAGAACAATGTCAACATTTATTGTCAACACATACTGTCAACACATATTGTCAATACACATTGTCAACATATATTGTCGACAGAATATTGTCAATGTGACATTATCAACATTTATTGTCAACACGACATTATCAATATTTATTGCCAATACAGTATCGTTAACATATATTGTCAATACAACATTGTTAACATATATTGTCAATAGGACATTGTCAACATAATTGGTCAATACATACTGTCAACATATATTGTCAATACATACTGTCAACATATATGGTCAATGCATATTGTCAATACAACATTGTCAACATATATTGTCGACACAATATTGTCAACATGTACTGCCAATACAATATTGTCAATATGACATTATCAACATTTATTGTCAACATGACATTATCAATATTTATTGCCAATACAGTATCGTTAACATATATTGTCAATACAACATTGTTAACATATATTGTCAATAGGACATTGTCAACATAATTGGTCAATACATACTGTCAACATATATGGTCAATGCATATTGTCAATGCAACATTGTCAACATAATTGGTCAATACATACTGTCAACATATATTGTCAATACATACTGTCAATACAACATTGTCAACATATATTGTCAATACGATAATGTCGAAAATAGCCGAAGAAATTTTTAATTACTAAATTAAACAAAAATCGGCGTGGAACAAAGATCTAAAAAATATAATCTTCATTTCGAGATGATCGAACGGTTTGTTAATTTGTAAAACTGAGATCTGTATTATATAATATTTGGTTCTTTATCGCTGTGTAATTTGTATTGCAATAAAGAAACATAAATCGTGTTATTAAAAAGCCACCGTTGCTTTCAAGCTTCTCGTCGCGTCGGTAGCATAATTCTACCTGAACTGTGGCAATCAGCTGCAGTTTGCGAAAAAAAAAAACAAACGCAATTTTACAGCATCGGCTGCGAATTCGTTAATACTTCGTATTACCCTAATTAACCCATCCACGTGAAAGAAAAAGGAGAAAAAAAAAAAGAAAAGAACAACTCGAAATTTCGTGCTACTCGGCCACGTTCACCAACCCACCCAAGCACCAATTGCAATCAATCAAACCCAAATTTCTCCCTAATTACACGTTCCTTCCAAAGATCATTCCGCGCCGTCTCCACCCGTCATTACGCTAGAATTTCAACGGACAAGCCTGTCATTTTGCGGTTTCCGCGTACGAACAGGGTCTACTTCCTATCCAAAATATTCCAAGAAGCGATCGCGACTCGTCGTTAAGATTCTTCCAGATTTATGGGCAATTGTCAGCAGATAAACCGCGTATATCGCGTTTAAATCATTTCCACGCAACGGCACATAAAATGTTGAATTAACGATTGGAAAGCGAAAAACATATAATTTCTTATTAATTGGATTTTTACGATAACGACCAGCACTCTGAACTTGTTCAAAATGATTTGTAATAGTACGGGCAAATATTCCTACTTAAGAGAAAAACGAAAATAAGAATATTCCACGTGTACGTATCATCGACAATGAGAAAATAGTTTCTCTTTAATTTTCATTTCTTCTGACCAGCGAACAATGTGCAATTTTGTTCGTAGTGAAATCGTTTCTTGGCTATAAAATAATTTTTTCTTTTCTTCTTTCTAATAATAAGGCTATATCTTGGCTTTTTGACAAATTTTCACATTATAGGGAAGCACGCTCGCATTAATTATCACCAGTAATTAAGCAAACCTTTTCACGATTCATCATAGTGTTATAAATAACATATTTCAATTATTTATACAAATATTTCAATATTTCAATCTGCGCAATATTTTATAAATTAATTCCTGTACGTTTGAATTTCTTGACAAATAATCTCTAAACCGTATCACGGGAGATACGTTTGCATTTAATTCAATTTTCAATTAATTAACATTTATTTAATTGCTACTAGTAATTAACCAAACCTTTACAAGATTCATACAATGAAACCCGAAACAAAAGGTAGGAATTGAAAGAGCACAAGTGTCTTTATAAATACGAAAACGAAATTATTTGTCAATAGGAAAAATTGCTATTTGAAAACATAGTTACGCGTACGTTGTAATATAGTAGCCGCATAGTACTCTGTCTCTGTGTTGTATAAAACTATACCAGTTCATTCGAGTTTGCTATACAACCAATGAAATAAATAATTTGTATAATTAATTTTTTCATATAATAATT
The DNA here is from genome assembly GCA_014737535.1 of Bombus cullumanus. Lineage (NCBI taxonomy): Eukaryota > Metazoa > Arthropoda > Insecta > Hymenoptera > Apidae > Bombus > Bombus cullumanus. Next base: position 2,540,176 of record JACXIX010000010.1, on the reverse strand, counting down.
ATTATGATTATTTTGATTACTTTTACATATTCATCATTGGATCAAGTTTTAACTTTAAATAAATAATAAATAATTTCTATAATTAATTTACCATATATTAATTAATACGATTATTTTTATTACTTTTACATATTCATCATTAGACCAAGCTTTAACTTTATCCCAAATTTAATAAATAAAATAAATAGAATTAATTAATTAAAATAAATCAAATTTATTATACTGCACCGCGGATCTTCAACTATACAAAATTCTACGTAAATAACGACCTATTTCATCTATTAGATATTACTACAACAAGTATTCTATTCTGGATATTTTATATAATTTTCCACGTATCGTATACGTTCTGTGCATCTTTGTAGCATCAAATTTCAAATACACAACGGATACCGAGTACGTAGAAAACCTAAGCTGTTTATTCGTTAGCTGTACCGCTTTGCCTGTAAACCTGTAAATTGTCCGTCAGCCTGGACGAGCTTTTACGCGTGAACGTGATCCGTGCACGCGCGACAGGCGCGGAATTCAGATCGTATGTTAATGAGGGCGAAACGACGGCCGCGTAATGTGTCGGCGGCGAAAAAGCGTACGTAATGCCGGTGTGTAGCGGCAGCGACCACCGACGTGGCGCAATAATGACGCGCATCTCTCGATTTTATTATTTTAATGTCGGTCCCGAGCGCCGCGGCCCACGCGACTCGCATACGCATTCGCCGATCCTCGCATGGGAATCGTTTCATTCAACGCAGTTCGCTTGTCCCGTTTTCTTTCCCGCCTTTGCTACGTCCACGATTTTACGACCCAAAATTGATCGTTCCGAGGGTACCTTATCGGGCCATCTGAAATTTCGCCTGCGAATCGCCGGACATTCGATGGCTGCAACTTTGTACAAGTGCGATTTCCCAAGATATTCGATGACTGCTTTCGCAAACGTGCCGGTGCGGAGGATGTTTGAAATGCGAGCGAGTGTGAGGCAATACATTGGCGAAAGAATAGCACCGATAGGGTCGATTGATAAGAGTGGAAATATCAGAATGTAGTTGACAAAGAGTGAGCTCATTCGTACGGTATATTTCAGCAAAAGTGGAAATACTTAAGTGTAACTGAGAGTGAGTGTGAGTGAGGATCGTGAATGAGAATGTATTGGGAAGTTAGGATCCATTGGTAACAGAGAAAGTATTTGGGTTACTTGACGATGAATGCATTCATTGGTACGGTATGGATTAATAAAAGTTGAAATACTTAAGTGTAACTGATTCTGAGTATAAGTGAGGCAATACACTGACGACAGAATTAGTAAGATCGACTGGTCGATCAACAATAAATAAATATAGTTGAGTGCCAATGTTAATGAATGAACTCATTTGTACGATATATTTTAGCAAAAGTGGAAATACTTAAGTGTAACTGATTGTAAGTATAAGTGAGGCAATACACTGGCGAGAGAATTGGTAAGATCGAGTGGTCGATCAACGATAAATAAATATAGTTGAGTGTGAATGTCAATGAATGAACTCATTTGTACGGTATATTTTAGCAAAAGTGGAAATACTTAAGTGTAACTGGGCGTTAGTGTGAGTGAGGATCGTGAATGAGAATGTATTGGGAAGATAGGATACATTGGTAACAGAGAAAGTATTTGGGTTACTTGACGATGAATGCATTCATTGGTACGGAATGGATTAATAAAAGTGGAAATACTTAAGTGTAACTGATTGTGAGTATAAGTGAGGCAATACACTGGCGAGAGAATTGGTAAGATCAAGTGGTCGATCAACGATGAATAAATATAGTTGAGTGTGAATGTCAATGAATGAACTCATTTGTACGGTATATTTTAGCAAAAGTGGAAATACTTAAGTGTAACTGAGCGTGAGTATAAGTGAGACAATACACTGGCGAGAGAATTGGTAAGATCGAGTGGTCGATTAACAATAAATAAATATAGTTGAATGTGAATGTCAATGAATGAACTCATTTGTACGGTATATTTTAGCAAAAGTGGAAATACTTAAGTGTAACTGGGCGTGAGTGTGAGTGAGGATCGTGAATGAGAATGTATAGGGAAGTTAGGATCCATTGGTAACAGAGAAAGTATTTAAGTTACACGACGATGGATGAATTCATTGGTACGATATAGATTAATAAAAGTGAAAATACTTAAGTGTAACTGATTGTGAGTATAAGTGAGGCAATACACTGATGACAGAATTGGTAAGATTGAGTGGTCGATCAACAATAAATAAATATAGTTGAACAATAAATATGAGTGTGAATGTCAATGAGTGAACTTATTTGTACGGTATGTTTTAGTAAAAATGTAAATACTTAAGTGTAACTGAGTGTGAGTATAAATGAGACAATACACTGACTTAAGAATCGGTAAGGTCGAGTGGTAGCAAAGGAAATAGTTGAGTGTGAATATGAATAAATCAATTCATTCGTACNGGTACGTTTTAGTAAAAATGGAAATACTTAAGTGTAACTGAGTGTGAGTATAAATGAGACAATACACTGACTTAAGAATCGGTAAGGTCGAGTGGTAGCAAAGGATATAGTTGAGTGTGAATATGAATAAGTCAATTCATTCGTACGGTACGTTTTAGTAAAAATGGAAATACTTAAGTGTAACTGAGTGTGAGTATAAGTGGGCCAATACACTGGCGAAAGAATTGGTAAGATCCAATGGTAATAATAAAAACATAGTTGAGTGTGAATGTCAATGAGTGAACTCACATGTACGGTATATTTTAGCAAAAGTGGAAATACTTGAGAGTAACTGAATGTGAGTATAAGTGAGACAATACACTGGCGAAAGAATTGGCCAGATTAAGTGGTAACAATATAGTTGAGTGCGAATATCACTGAAGTGAACTCATTTGTACAGTATGTTTTAGGAAAAATGGAAATACTTAAATCCAATTGATTATGAGCGCGAGTGAATTCAATAATAAAGTTGCTTTTAATACGAGTCATCTAAATTGTACAAGTATATTATATCAATTTTTCATGTCTATGAACATTGATAGATATTCATTAATAAATTAAGCCTTTTTGGTGCATGTTGGAAACATTAATGTTTAAAGATTTGAGGATATATAGTAATGGAAATAATATTGTCTTTGTACACTATTTCAATCTATTTCAACTTCTACAATGTATTTTATACTACTCTCATTTTCTATATTCTTCAATTTCATAAAAGTCAAGTTCAAAACTATATCATGGGCAATACGTTTGCACTTAATTAATTACCACCAGTAATTAACCAAACCTTCTCACGATTCATCATCACGTTACAAACATCGATATCAATAACAATTCCATAAAATCGCTCTTCAAAAAAGACCAACGTCTACCAACACTGCTCAACTTCCCCCATCATCAAACTTACCCCAACCGAAAACTTAACCCCGACCATTGCTTCCCTTCCGCTCCCAACTCAATCAATCGATAAAAAAAGTCGTGGCTGAAGCCTCAAGTGCTTCACGAATACGCTCCACTTCCGCTTGCCTCGCACTTCCGGTTCTACAGATCCTGGCGCAGATACCGCACGTATTTCCTCCTACCCTCCAGTCGCGCTTCCATCGCCCCCAGGAAGTCGTCGTTGGTGAATCCAACGTTTGGAAATCAGCATTCTCCGTCGACTTTTCACGCGCAGAAAAAATTCCCCATTTTGATCGCGACGATGCAGCACGCACGCACGCGCTCACGCCGCGTATCTGCACACAGAGACAGGCGCAACAAAGAAGCAAAGCGCGGCCAATTAAATATTCATTAGCGCGGCTAGGTCGCCGGCTCCGGTCAGCGGAATATCTGCTTCGAGCCGCGGACATCAAAGCGGAATGGACGAGTGCGGCTGTCCAGGACCTACCGGGCTCGCTACGTGCGCGCAACCGGTCGTCATCGGCCGCGGAATTCCAAGTGACCACTTGTTATTCCGGACATCGATCCTATGAAACGAATCTTCGGCATCCGCAGCCTTCCCCTACATCGTGGCCGCCGCGGCCTCGGTAATTCCGTCGCTACGAGACGGTATTTTGATAGCAATTTCGTCGACCCGGCGACGTCTCGCGCTGCCAGCCGATAGACAGGCGCGTGGAATTTTTAGCTGACCTCCTTCCCCTACCACTGGGCCGCCGACACTTTTCTTCGGCGGTGACCGAGTCGCTGCGATACGGCGGGTCCTCTTCGGCATTTTCTCAGACACGCGCCAGACAGACGTCGTTCGCTTTGCAATCTTCCGGCGGATTTACAGCAGCCACCAATGATATCGAGCGATTTCTGTTTGATTTTGGAGTGCGCTGTCTCTTCTCGTGTCTTCTTCTTCCTCTACTCTCAGGGAATTACGAGCTGAAGACGAATCGTCGTCTCATTTTCCTCTTCCCTTTCTTCCTTCGTTTTGTCTTCTGTCGCAATTGTCTTCCTCGTTTTATACGCAACACTCTAATGCGGTTTCGTGGATGGCGGGGTGTTACATTTAAGCGAGGGCAATGGGATTTATTTCTGGGGTTGGAGTTTGTTTGAAGAAGGTTCGAGCGAACGAGTGTTTGGTTCCAAGGGAGACATCGTACGGCGCAAATTATTTCTTCCCAAGGCCGCTGTATTCTTCGTGTTTTTGTATCTTTTGTGTCTTTCTCAGTGGAAGTGTGCATTCCTTAACGCCAACCTTACAGGACCTTCGAATGACCGGTTTCAAAATTCATTTGGAATTGTGCATTGTTGTTTCTCTTGCTCGTCTAACTTTATGTAAATTCTTCTATTGTCTGGTTAATCATTTTCATTTTCTTATCATAATAGGAATTTATATAAAGTAGATGAAGAAGAGAAGCAACGACGAATCTATAACTTCAAATTAAATTCTCAAACCTGTCATTCGACTGGACCTGGCAAGGTTAGTGTTAACACTTTAATCCTTCCATGTCGCCACTGCCCTTTGAAAAACTCCATCATCTCCTGTTGAGGTTGACCGATAGAGCAACGAGTGGATGAATTTGTAATAGAAAAATATATTGAAATAAGTATAGGTATAAGTACAGGTATAGTTTATGCTGATCCAGATCCTCACTCTTACAGTGTTACAATGCAATAGGAAGCTGATAGGGAGCATGTTCATAAATTTATAGCAAAGGACATTACCAAAAAGCTAACCTTGGTGTGTAGCTCTAGCTGAGGGCTACAAGAAACAGCAATAGAAATCTACTTATATCTCTTTTGTTTCTAGAGCTTGTAACCCAAAAACAAAATTTATATTCAAGGGCACAGTAATATGGACCTCTCGTTATTTTGAATTTTCTTCACTAAATTCTATTCTCTTCGTAACAGCAGTCTCCAGGTCACGGATATGCAAAAGTTATTCTTGAAGTAATTACTTCAACATTTCCTATGGATTAGAATATAGTTTTAGTAATTAGAATATATTTTTTAGTTATCATGGTGCGTTATCGTACGTTCAACTGTCAAATCGAATATTCTTTCCTTCTGTCTTCCCAACTCCAATGAAGAATTTAACAAACCAAAATGTTCTTCCCTTCTCATACATTGAAACATTGCTCAGGCACACGATTCGTGCTCGTTAACCTTCAGCATCCTCAACTTCTCACACTTGTCTTCTTTTTCTTCAACGTAATAACAATTTCGTATAATATTTTTACACGTCTCCTTACATCGTGTATATATCTTCATCCATGTCATAAATTTCAGTTTACTTATTTTTAATTATTGGGCTGGCAACTAAGTGTTCACGCAGCTAGACGAATTTGTCCAGCTGGACAAATTGTAAAGTACAAATTAAATAAAAAACAATAGCCTGGTCAACACCGAGCCAAGTCCATCCTCTTGTCAAACGTTGCACAGCGCATTAGCCTGACTGGCATAAAGAGAAATATTTCAGGAAATTTTGCTCGGCAACTGGCCTGATACCGTCGACTACCCTGCATCCAACTTCTCTACCAACTTGTCGATCGCTTTCTAATTGAACGTTTCCCAATAGCGTTTCGCAATAGCAATAGACGATTATTTACGTGCATCGGTTTGAACCGCGTTGGCCTCCCACGACAGATCGATCGCAGCCATAAATCCCGCCATTAACGAGGCCAAGACGGAATTAAGGCTAATAAACGGACCCGGCATAATTGCACGTAGCCCTATGAATTATAACATCATCGATCCGTCTGACGCACGAACAAGCGTGTTAATAAGCGGTTGGCGAGCTTTTTGCCTGCGCGCTGCGCGCAAACGTTTGCCAATGGTCTCGGCGCGCTGCGCGTCTGACGTAACAAGCGTGTCACGAACTTGCCCACTTGGGATACACCGCTTGGTTAATCCAGAAAACGCAGTGTATGGTGCACGCGTGCTCTGCGGTTCTCGGACGCGAACTCGCGTCAGCAAGAAGCGGAAATTGCAAAGAGGGTTAATTAAAAGGAAATTACGTTTAGACGGAGCTTGCGTGTTCCTGTGAATGAAACATAGTTTTCATGTTTCAGTTGAATTACATGGTTGAGGAAAGTTTTCCACGTCGGCGCGAATTTGCACGAAGAAGCGAAGATTATAATGAAAATTTTAATAATTTGAGAGATTCTTTTTTTAATTAGATAAAGGCAAATATTGTGTGCTTGAATTTTTTAATGGAATTGTAACCGATGATGGGGACCACGTACGGTGCAACGTCCTCGATAGTTCTCGATAGCAATGTGCTAGAAAAGGCAGAGATTGTAGTAAAAATGTTAACAATTTAAAAAATTGTTTAATTAGACAGAGGCAGGAATTGTGTATTTTCATGGATGGAATTTAGTTTTGATTTTCTAATTACAATTCCACGTGCGGTGCAACCTCATCGACAGTTTTCGAGTTTGTAAGAAGAAGCGGAGATTATAATAAAAATTCAGAAAATTAGCTTCAGACAGAAATTGTGTGTTTTCATTAATGAAACTTTCTAATTTTCTAATGAAACTACAGTCGAGGCTGATCTACGTATAGCGTAAGTGTAGAGAGAAACGAAGATCCTAATAAAAATGTCTAAAATAGTAAAATTGAATATTAAAACGTAGCTGTACTTTCCCGATAAAATTGACAGTGTGTTGCACCATTCTTGCAAGTTTTCGATAGCGACGCGTATTCGTAAAAGGAAACGAATATTGTGATAAAAGTTCAGAAGAATTAGATTCAGAGCAGAACCGTGTGTTTTTGTGAATAAAATGCAGCTTTGCTTTATCAATGCGCGATAAACAGTAATATCATACATTAATAAAAATTGAGAAATTGATTAATCGAACAACATAAGAACTTACATGAAATTAGATGAATAAAAGAAATAACAGCAAATGTACAATTTTACATTAAACATTGAGACTGGCCATTTGGTAATGTTAATGTTAAAATTGAGAAAGGACAAGTAATTATATTTAAACGATGCGCAGAAACACCATTTAACCCGATACTCTGTTCATATACCAAGAAAAGCAACTAATATATAAGATGTTATCATGTCACAAGTGTATCAAAGATAATAAAAATTATCCCTAAAATCAAGTTAAAAAAAGTCTGTTCCTGAGACGAGTATCTAAATCGAGGGAAAAAAGCCTATCTCGCCAAGCCATGTTTTCACCCCTATTTCGCCTCATCAGAGTCATCAAAGACCATTCTACTACTGTTGCCAGTGATTTTACTTCTGCTAATCATCGCAGTTTACGGCTGACCTACGCGGGAAGAACGTGATAATCGTACGCAAGAAAAAAGGAAGTAAAAGGAAAGAACTGCGACGCGGTGCGAGTAAACGAAATAAACAAAACAAAAACAAAAAAAAAAGAAAGAAAGATAGAAAAATAAAAAGGAGGAAAGAACGCAAGAAAACTGGTACATTCCAAGGTACCCTCCTTCTTTTTTTCTTTTTTCTTTTCCTTTTTTTTTCTTTTTACCAAGCTAATTTACAGCGACTGTTACGAGCATCCTTTTTGCGCAATTTAATCCGAATTTGTCGGTATCAAAAGACGACGCCACGAAACGCGCCGGGACTACCCGTGTATCAACAATTACACGCCAAGACTTTCACCTTAATCGGTCGACACACGGCTCCGCTGGTACTACAATCTCGGAGACAAGGTGCGTTTGTTGGGTTGCTTGCTCGGTTGCCTGGTTGCTTGCTTGCTTGCTTGCTTGCTTACCTGCTGGGATTTTTTGTTGGGCGCGGTTTCCGGACACTCAGGGTCCGCTGGGTCGAGGCAGGGCTTGCTTTGGTAGCCGTTCGTTATCCCGGCCCTCTTCATGTAGTCCTCCAGAGTTTTGAAGGGAAACATGAACTGCAGTTTCTTCATCTCGTCCAGCATCCACAATGGATTGAGATTCGTCCAGTGCACTGGCTTGTGCATCTGCGTGCCGCTACCGTGGAAAAAATAATTCAAAGGCGAAATGAATCACTTCTCTCTCTCTATATATATATACATATATACATATATATTTATCTACTTATCTCTCTTTGTAGAACGATATACCGATAATGATTAATAGACTACGTAATTCCATGCATTTATGAGAAACATTTATATTGTTATATTATATATATCATTATACATTATTATATATATATATTAACATTAGGTGGTCATGACAAAATCCGCAATCACTTAGTTGCCAATCCAATATTATCACGTAGAGTGCGAACAATTTTTGGAAAATGTATAATATATAAATATGTATAATAATGTATCAAATATCAAGAGTATAATGGCTTATCTGATATTTCATAGGTAGACGAATTTTCTATACCAGTTTTCGTACTTTCTGTTATATCCATGGACAAGTGAGTTTGCATAGAAACCCGCGGTCTAACGATTAGACTGAGATATTGATGAGATGAGACGAAACATTTCGAAGTCTACGTGACGATGTTGACACTGCACATGTATAAATTTTATATAATATATATATATATGAAAAAATGCTATACGTTATATGTAAATGTATGCGTATATCTCTTCTACTATTGAGGTTAGGTTAGGTTGGCAACTAAGCGACTGCGGATTTTGTCATTAGGTGGTAATGAAAACACATTGTATGTATGATACTTACGGTATATACACAGGAGAGTCCGGTCCTAAGAGCTTGCTACCTTCCCAGAAACAGTCGAGAGGCGTAATGATGGCGCATGGTATAATTCTATCGAAGATCTGCAATTAAAAATTCGTTAGAAACTGGTCCACGGTATTTCTATCTAACGAGAAAATGCTCACGCGAAATCTATTTATATCGAACTACAAACAAATCACGTGACGTCTTTTCAATTTCTTTACATACAATCGCGTATGCCGATGCTTGTTCAGGAATTCGAATCATTCGTCGAACAGATCAATGACAGATACGAGATAAATTGGAAGACTAAGAGAAGACAAAGCGAGGACTGGACGATGTATCGCGGAAATTATCGATTCGGCGAGTTCGAGTAATCGATCACATCATCACAGTGATGGTGGTTCAACATCGTAGCTACGTAGCAATCATGGCAGATATTTATGTAAATTCGTGCCTTAAAATATAATTTGATATAATTATATTATATATAGTTATACAGTTATATATAATCATATTGTAGGATATAATTAAACAACAGAAATCCACAGAGAAATTTGATTCTCCTTAGGAAATATCGTAAGAAACACGACGCTTCCGATATCTCGCATACTTTTGCATATCACGCGCACTTTCGAACCCATGGAATGTCCGAGGAAGGGAAAAAAATCGGCGGTCTAACGATCAGCCATCAGCGCGGAAGAATTTTCCCTAGCAGCGTTAGACGAAAGAAATTGTCATGCTCTGATGTATTTAATGGATTATTCGATGACGAATGCTACGTTCCCGGCACCGATTTACGATTATTTCTCCTTTTCTTCGATAGTGGACACTAACGATCGCCATAAGGTTTTTCTTGGTAGGAAGGCATTATGGGAGGCCACCTGTGTGTTCTCGGAAACTCGAATAGGGCGGTCTCTCCAGCCAAGCGTTTCGTTTTTTCGGCCCCCTTGATTTACGAATAATATGAATTTGGATAGGATTCGAGGAACCTAGCGGACATTTGTTACACCGTCGTCGCGGTGGTCTGGTCGAGTAACGCGACCACGAATTTAATCGAGAACGCGTTAAGCTCGTTTTTTGCCCATCGACTGTTTCATTTTTCCAACTAACGCGATTACACAGGCTTTCACTTCAACTGCACATTCAGACGACGAATCGTAGGTTTCAGCGGCGATTTAACAGACGTTTGCTGCGTGATCGAAGGTACTTTGTGTGAGAGAAGAAATTTTTAGTTCGAACGAAAATGAAATAAGGTGAGATTTTGCTACGAAAGGTCTACGTTGAATTCGTGGCAGCTCCTCGACTCGTATACGTACGAGCACGTACTACAGAAAATGTTTCGCGGTTTGTTGACACTGTAACGTGACACGGTGAAATTTGAAACCAATTCGTAAATCTATATAGAAGTTACAAGATACTCGTTGCAAACATATATTCGATATATTTCTATACACACATATACAGGGTGCGAGCGAATGTACAACATGTACAAGAGAGCACGAGGTGATTCCTTTGGAAAATATGAGAACAAAATGTGCAATAAAATGTTGCCATTTAAAGTTTAGTTTTCGAGAAAATCGAGCTTGAACGTTTATCAAGTATACTAACTACCGCATGGTTAATTACCGACTGGTACGACGATAAACGATCGATAAGATGTTATCATAGAAGCGAAAGTAAGTAAAAGATGTAAAATAAATAATTTTTTCGTTCAAGGATTTATTTTCAAGAAAACAGAATTCGAACGTGTTTAGTTAAGATACATTAAGTATGATAAATTTAAACACAGTTCTATATTTTTGTGAACACAATTAAAGAAACGTTATCTAAATAGAAATTTGTCTCGTCTATCGGACATCATAGTAAGTGCTGTATTTTAAATATTGTATACACTTTTGCACGTTACACGCACTCTGTAGATTTCTGGAATCTTAAATTTGCACAAACATCCGCTGTCTACTTATCACCAGTCTTTCCTGTTAATTGCAGCGGATACTGTGCGTAACTGTACATGTCTGTGTCCTTGATAATGACTCGTTTACGTCATGCATTTTCGCGTTTTTTTATCTCTGTCCAACTATCTTTTCAAACCATTGTAATTGACTTATAAAGTGACAGAACAAAGACAATTCGAAATCCCGTCCCAAGATCTGCAAAATCTCGGTTTACGCGTCAACTTCTGTTGGTTTAAAATTCCAGTATCGAACATTTTTATGTCAAATATAAAAGTACCAATAGCCCAAATAATTTGTCATTCGAATATTACCAAAAAGCTGCTCTTCAAATCCGAAATCTTTACCTAAAATCAGGAAAGCAATTTTGGCGAAGAAAAGCGCCTGCGACACGGCAACCAGGCAGACAAAGGTATTCGTCTCGGTTGCATACGTACAGGGTACAAACCTCGATTAATTCGAACCATGAAATATAATAAAAACTTCGCACAGTTAAATCTGCTAGAACTTTACGAATTACACGAATGCATAGCTCTATAAATATATTTTATACACAACTGATATATATAAATATAGTTTCAATTAGGTTATTCGTGTAAATAGCAATCTAGTCTGCGATTGTAAATCGATGAGATCCAGTGGACAGGGATAAGAGGATGCGGTCGCGTTAAAAGTGAAACATCCTGTACATAAGCGCTGGGATAATAATATTCCTGTTTGCCTGAGATACAGGAGACCGCCGTGTGATTTAGTCGGTTGTTACTTCAGGCAATTCCTGCATACCGGAACATCTATCATTCAACAGAAACTTCGAGATTGAAACATAATGAATCGCGCGGATGTTGGTCGATCTTCGGATTTTCTTTCGAACTACAGTCGGTTACAAAAGTCTACATGCACCTAGCGAATTTTCTTAAATATTTGGACACGATTTAATCGCATAAAAATCCGCAATTCCTACAATTCTCATATTCGATCCTTCAATTTCTTTCTTTCTTTTTCATTGAAATTTTTCTGTGCGAATTTTTCTGTCATTTTATGCGAATGAAAAGAGCAAACGAAAATGACAAGAGAAGAGGTGCTTTCTCATATCGAGGCATTCGTGACACTCAAAAAATTTAATTTTTGGAGGTGCAAGGTGCAACCACTCTGTGTGGTTACTTGTGTTGAAAGAATTATCTGACTTGGCGGCCAGGAATACATGGCATCCATAAATATTTAAAGAAACTACCGATCAATCTTAATCTGCATTTCTATTGTTCTATTATCTTTCTATTGTCTCTTCCTTAACTGCTACTTTGGACGAGGGAGACTCCACTGTAAAAATATCTGTAACGCTGATGCGAAGAGATACTTCAACGCACACAGAAGAGAAGAGAAGAAAATTACGCGTATCGACCAACATTCTTTCGCACTTTTCTCGAATATCAGAAACGCGTTAAGAATGACATTGGACTTGAAAGGATCAAGGGAACGCGGCATAGTTAATCCTACAAAAAAAAAGAAAAAAGAAGAGAAGCCAACAAAATACATGTTAACAAAACTTGTCCTCAATTTTCTCGCGAACGAACTCGCCGAATTGCTGGGAGTTGCCAAGACTAGAGCAACGAAGCCGGAATGAAAATCGGTCGTTCGTCGACTGACGATGGAAAAAAGAAAATCAGAGCATTAAATGGAGAGCAGAGTGCGGTGCGGTGAAACTCGCGGCGGTAACATCGCGGAAGCGGTGCGTTCGACGTCGCGGCGTCTCTCACGCTGAGGCAATTTCGTGCTTTTCCCTTTTCCCAGCCGCTCGAAACGCGTCTAACGCGTCCGCTCGTTAGCGGCGCGCAAGAAACGATGTAGCACGCGTGAGCGCGCGGAAACGAGCGTGCGACTTTGTACGTGCAAACCGGCGCGACGTTTGTTCGGCTTTTCAAGCGTCGTATTCAATTTTCGACGTTTACGACTGTACGTGAGTCGTTCGGGAACGACGCTGCGACATGGTGACTGGACTCCAGGACACAAACGAACAGATATCCCGCCGCGGATACGTGCTACGCGTAGCGATGGCCACGATTTTCCCTTATTCTTTTTCCTATTAAACTAAACTGTGAGAATCTTTCGATCCGTTTACGTTACGCGTCGCCTTCCTTCGTGTTGTTGCTTGATTACGAGGAAAACGTACTTTCGTGAACACGCATGAACACATATATACATTCTATGTATATGTAGAATTATAAATATAATATAAATTATTGTATTTAAATTTATATGTAAGTTATATATTATATTATGTTAAATTAAATTATATGAAATTATATATTATATTATATTAAATTAAATTATATGAAATTATATATTATATTATGTTAAATTAAATTATATGAAACTATATATTATATTATATTATATTAAATTATATGAAATTATATATTATATTATATTAAATTAAATTATATGAAATTATATATTATATTATATTATATTATATATTCTGTTATATAGTATTAAATTATATATTATATTCTATTATATTATATATTAAATTATATATTATACTATATATTTATATTTAAATTGTATTTAAATTTAATAATTATTTTATAATTATTAAATAATATAATTTTATAATTATATGAAATTATATATTATATTATATCATATTATATATTATATTCTATTATATAGTATTAAATTATATATTATATTCTATTATATTCGATTATATTATATATTATACTATATATTTATATTTAAATTATATTTAAATTTAATAATAAATAATTATATATAAATACATTTAGAATTTATAATTATTATAAATATATAAATTAATAAATATATAAATAATTATATTTATTATTTACATATTTATATAATATAACGTATAGTAATATATAATATATTCAACTATTCAAATATTTCGTATTTTTAGAAATGGAATCTACGGGGATTTTGTTCTCTTTCTTCTGTTGTGTGTTTAAGCTCACAAGCTATTTCTAAGGATTATTGATGACGACTACGAGAATCATCAGTAGGATTTTACCATGAATTTACACAGATTACCATGAGATTTTGCACAGATTCCAAGTATCATTAATTTGCCTTTGTCCATAGTCCATAAGCGACTGTACGCTTGCTTAACTCAGGCAAAAATGATCGTTGCGATTAGACCGCGGATATTTATGCAAATTAAGGTTCTTATGAACACAATTTAAGGAAACGAAGCTTAAACGGAGATCTGTTTCATCGTCCGACTCTCGCCGGTTCGTCGTGTCAATTTTGCACATTTTTCTGGTAAAAGATTGCAATGTTTGACCACCTATAGAACAATTTTCCTGAAACTTGTCGACTTTGACGCGCGATGAAGCGTATGCGAACGACATGAAGGGCAACATGAATTATTTATCTTTTCATTTCATCGATGTTTCGCCGTTGTGTGAATTTGACGCACGAAGGACACGTTCAATTGCAAAAATGAGGGACGAACGATGGTTAAATATCATAACAGATACTGTACTTCGAATATTTTGTGTATTTTTATACTCCGCATATATATTGTGTACACTTTTGTACCTTCAAATTTCGCAAAAATGCATAAAAGACCGCAGTTTAGTTATTATGATGTACCTTTGACATTATGTAATTTCATCAGCCTTGACTCTAATGATTTTGACCTTGAGATACATTGTAGAGGGTCTTGAGTAACATACACTTTGTCCGAGGAGTGGAACGACCGTGGGTCAAAAGTTAAGTTAGGTTAGATCTTTTGAGCCACCCATTGAATCTAACCTAATCTAACCTAACCTAACCTAACCTAACCTAACCTAATCTCATATAACTTAACCTAACCTAACCGTATCTAATCTAACCATGCCTTACCACTATTAGGATGGCAATTCTGTGCAAATGCACATACAATTTCATTTTTAATATCTTGTATCGAGTTAAATGTAATGTAACAAGTGGTATTTTCTTTTCGTCAAACACATTTTTAACCAAGTGAAACTCTTAAATTGTATTAAATGTAAGGTATCATTTTCTTTTTGTCAAAACATTTGGTCGTCTCCCTGCCCCTCCCCCCTACAACGTAACCGAAATTCAATAAAATTGCAGTTGAGACTTTCTCTTTCCGCGCGATTACCATTTCGATATTCGACATAAATGCTAACTGTATTTCATAATATAAAATCGTGAATAAATATTTTAGTTCGCCTGACAATAAGTAGCTCACTTGAATCGTAAATTCATTGTGGTCGAAGTCACATAATTGGCACCAAATGATACAGTTAATGATTGAAGATGATTGTACTATTGTGTTTGTCATAGTATTGTAATGTGTAATAATATAATATCGTCATAATATTGCAATATTACATATTTGTAATACTTTTAATATATTTGTAATATTTTAAACAAAATTTCCATGCATCTAATGCAAAGAAAAAATTCAGAAAACAGCAAGTGATTGTATAATGGACCGAAGTCACATAATTGGCACCAAATGATTCAGTTAATTATTGAAGATGATTGTACTATTGTGTTTGTCATAATACTGTAATGTGTGATAATATAATACTCATAGGTTTCATAATATTGTAATATTAATTATATCGCAACATATATTATATTATTATACCGTAACATTTGTAATATTTTAAACAAAATTTCCATGCATCTAATGCAAAGAAAAAATCCAGAAAACAGCAAGTGATCGTATATAATGGATCGAAATCATATAATTGACACCAAATTTTGTCATAATATTGTAATGCGTAATGATATAATATCGTCATAATATTGCAATATTATTATATCGCAATATATAACATTGTATTATTATATCGTAACATTTGTAATATTTTAAACAACATTTCCTTGCATCTAGTGCAAGGAAAAGGTCTAAATGAACAAATAAGAAAAGCAACGCCTGCCCGCTCCTCGAGCTTACTCTCTTCGTCTCGTAGCTATCGTAGCAATCGCCAGTTTCAGAATTTCCTAATGAGAAATCGAAAGAGTCACAGTGCGCGCACGATAACGCGATAGAGTGGTTCACGCGTCGAATACCTGAACAGTTGAACAGCCAACGAACACGAACGTGACATCGCGTATCTACTTACATCTAGATAAAGTGGTAGCTCTAAATTACCTGGTCGATGTAGTGCATGTCGAAGTTGGGTATGTTCAGCGCGTAACACATGTCTTTCAGCCTCCACTCGCTGCAAACGACACAGAAAGCATGCATTCATGAATACAACAAGTTTTGCATCCCTTTAACCACCGTCTCGCCGATAACAGCGGCGAGGAATCGACTCTTGCGAACAACATCGAAACGATGGCAATCGTTGTTCTTCGCCGTCTCCTCGCCACTCACAGGGTGTCTACGAAGTCTTCGGAAAATAGGCAAATCGTGCGGTATTTACGTATTCGCGTCTTATTTCCAAGCAGATCGATTTCAATTTTTATATATTCATTTCTTTTCTCGGAGGATAATGTAAACCGTCGTTATGCATCGTATGTTATTAATTACACGATCAACGTGTTACAACCGTGCTGTACTCTTGACCAGAAATTCGTTCTATAACCGTGATATTATAGTAACAGTTTTAATAACTTGATGGAGAGTTAACTTCTGCTTGTTCCCAGCAGGATAGTTTGGAATGGAAAGAAATTCTGCAGATGGAAACAAATGAAATTTGGAACAAGTGGAGTTACGGAAAAAATAGAAAAAATAATAAAAAAAAAAGATAATAGACAATTCAGGGCATATGAGTCTCAGAGATGAGAAACTTTCTTTCAAATTGATAAAAAAGACTGGAAACAGATTCTTACAGATTAGTAGAAAGACTAAGATTCTTCCAATGTGATAAAAAAAAAAGAAGAAAAATTCTAATTGTAAGTAATATATATATATATATATATATATATATATATATATATATATATATATATATATATATA